>JARHVA010003318.1:775000-920000 GCA_037957365.1 Torreya grandis | reverse complement strand
AGTTACTTGTATATATGCTTATGTTTCTGTGTTTTTAAGACTACTTTATATGTCTATTTTGGGGAAACTAATAATATGTCTTCTAATACTAGACTATGATAATATGGGTTATCAAGGGGTGTAGTATGTCAAAAACTAATTATTTTAGTGAATTTCTATATTTGAATGTGTAAAAACCTAGATGGTATAAACTGTAGTCATTATTTATAGTATGGGGTAGAAAATAATGTAAGATTCATTTATAAATTTGGAGTAAATATATGATTTGGTTACTCCTATATTTATCACATTGTGTGATTGTGTTTGATATTAGAATTTAAATTAAATGAATCTTGAGGTTTAATTATATTTAACCAATCTACATTTTTTATTCAGAGTAACGAGTGAGGACTTCATTGGCTTACTAGTATCATAATGACAAATGAAGGCAGTTCGATCAAGTAGTGTGTATGAATTTGATTATTCTAGATCATTATTATTTATTATTTTTAAAAATTTGGGCCAAATTATGTTTAGTGAGACATTATCATTTCATGAGTGTGATTCACATATTTGTGTGATATCTTACAATATAATGGATTTCTATGATACATTACATGTTTAGTTTATAATCAGAGTACACATGTAGTCACTTATCTCTCTCGATTACGACACTATCAAAATATAATCATCTATGAAGGGAGGTCCATTTCCCAATTGGATTAGTGTGGTGGATTATTGGTCTATGGTTGGTGTGAAAAAGTGCTCAGATGATTTTCTCCCTCCCCACAGTAGTAATACTTATTTAGATGACACTTGAGATTGCCATAGATACTAGAGTTTGAGAACTATGCTCTAGGGGAGCCATGTATCTATATTTACATTATATTATACTTTACTTATCATTGGATATTGTCATCAAGAGTTTTAATTACTTATTATTGTACTTTGACAATAGTGGTTGTAGACTTGTTATAGTTGTAGTAAAGTTAAGGTGATTACTTTTTATATTTGCATTATGACGTGTACTCCCATGATATTATAGATCAATATTATGTGATGTAGTATGCTTGTTGCTATTATCACACCTTGTGTATTTATTATAAACTGTATATATTCTCATGGTGTAATCTATATTTGATATATGTGTTTTATTAAAAACAATCATGTATTTTTATGTCTAACCTAGTGGGGTTGTTATAATATAGATGTGTCATATTCCATTGAGTGTTGATTTAGTCACCATGTTCTCATGGACATGGGAGCATCTAACCAACACTTTTAGATGGGTTGTGGATTTGGATACCATTGTTGTGGGTATCACCTTATATGATGTCCATGTGATCCTTAGACTTCCTATTGTGGGTACTCCTATTATTTTTGATACCCTTGAATTGGATCTTGAGAGATGAGTCTTAGACTTATGGGTGACCAAATCAAAGAGATATTTCAGTGGCTTGAAAGTCTATTTGTTTGATGTTTATATATCAACCATTAGAGATATATAGAATTTTATTATTGGCCTTGTGATAACTCATGTGATTTGTCACAAGTTAGATGGGAAGGTGCCACTATATATGGACACCTTGTGTCGTTAAATATTATATCAA
The DNA here is from genome assembly GCA_037957365.1 of Torreya grandis. NCBI lineage: Eukaryota > Viridiplantae > Streptophyta > Pinopsida > Cupressales > Taxaceae > Torreya > Torreya grandis. The sequence continues at coordinate 918,411 of JARHVA010003318.1, read as the reverse complement.
GGTACTATGTATGACCTAGGTTTAGTTATCTATGTGGATTTTGTGCATGATATGTATAACATTCTTTCATAATGAAAAATGACTATAGACCCCATTATTTTGTTAAGTAGCTAGATAAATTTCCTATATTTTATCTTTTGGGGTTACCCCATATGATAGATGATAGTTTACCCTATGTTTTGAGATTGAGATAGGACCATGTATTATAGGTTGTACCTCATTATCTAACTTTACATATTGCCACTAGAGGTGATATTATGTAGTAGCCCTATGTAGGTATTGTAATTAGTTAGCCTTTTTAGCCAACTATGTTTCAAGGAACATGTCATGTTCATATCACTGGTCATTATACATGGTGGGTATAAGCACATATTATTATACACTTACCTAGTTATTTGGGGTTTCCACCTCCAGTGACACGTATAGTAGTTCTTGAATATTAGGCATGACATGTGAGGGAATGTAGGGGTAGTGAAAGTGTCTACATATCTATATGTTATATATCCACATTGATCAAGACCTTGGGAAGGATAATAATAGTGGTATAAGAGACAAGAAAGAGTGGTGGAGACGGTAGTGGAGGAAGAGGTGTAGGTGGAGACTATTGTATCAAAATAGGCTTTGTAGTAACCACTACAAGCACCATATTGATGCAGACATAAGTAGGTGCAAATATAGGTGTATTTTTAGGGGAGGAGGATCTACATTTAGAGGCAATCGAGTATGGAGATCCTATCGTGCATCTTATAGATTTATTTTCCATATAGTGATATATTCTTAGTGGACCATGGTATGCTCATGTTATACAACCTAATTTTGTATCACCCTAAAAGCATGCCCCAATGGAGGTACTCGACAAATGAGCTAATGGAGAAATAGTTGTTGGTGAGTTATTTATGTTTTAATATGTAGTTGGTGTTTATTATGTTATGTATAAATTGACATATATTTATTTAAATAGATGATTTTGGTGTGTGTGTGTGTGTGTGTGTGTGCGCGCGCGCACGTGCGCGCATGTGTACATGTGATGTAATGTACATCTATTTTATGTTTTATAGATATTTCTAAGGAAGTGTTCAAATGGTCTATGGTAGTGTTGGTGGTGGACCATGATATCTTAGATGATGTGTTATTAAATGATTATACAATTGATCCTATTTTACACTCCACCCTATCTTATTCTACTTGGTTTTGATTAGTCATTGAGGTAGCATGAGAGTTGGGATATGAGGAGAGACAATATAGGTGGATTTTTCACTAAGAGTGGGATATGGAGGGTTGTGGACATGGAAAGAACTAGATGAGAAGTAATTCTCACTTAGATACATATAGAGAGATAGCACGTGTATAGGACCAGGTGTTTGATTTATAAGATTAGATTGAGGGCCTTCATACACAAACATAATCACTATAGTGCACTATTTAGAGGGGGAATCTTAGGGATCAATGGGTAGTGTATCTTATCCATAAGATGGGCAAGGTAGACCATATATATATATATATATATATATATATATATATATATATATATATATATATATAGTAATGACTCATGGATGTTATGGATGTGTGTATTTTATTTTAGCACATTTGTTTAATTTTTTTGATATATGCTATAAAAAAATGTATGATGTATTTTTTATTCTTTTCTAATAATTAGGAATAAATGCATGGTTAAAAATAATGATATAAAAATGTAAAAAGAGAATGTAAACATGCTAAATCATGTTGGGAACCATGTTAAATCTAAATAAAGAATTTTTAAAGCATAATAAATCATGTTTTAAAAGTGTGTAAAACATAAATAAATGAAAAAATGGAATGAAATTTAAAATGTACTAATCAAGTTAAAAAAAGTGTGTAAAACAATAAGTAATTTGTAATAATAAAAATTTAAAGCACACTAAATCAATTTTGGAAGCATGTAAAACAAAAATAAAGGAAAATAATGGCATAAAATGTAAAACATGATAAATCATGTTGGGAAGCATGTAAAACATAGATAAATGGATTACAATAGAATTAAATGTAAAACATGTTAATCAAGTTGAAAAATTGTGGAAAACATAAAATAGGTAATTATAAAATATCAAGTACAAGACATGTAGATTTGTCTAAATCACTTATTTAGAATAAGTATAGTTATTTTATGACTAAATCATCATATAAATCTCCAGGATACTTTGTGAGGAAATCATGGTCCTACCCAAGGTCTTACACAATAACTCAAAAAGAGTAAAATAATGAGGTAAATAAAAATAGTGGGAAATACTAATGGATGATAATGGAATGTTTATGAGGAAGGCCTAGTCTTATCAAAGGTTTTAAAGTGAAACTCACAAAAAAGAGAATGAAAGGGGTATGATCAGCTATCAAATAATATTCATGAAGGAGGAATATTGGGAATGTTATAATGAAATAAAGAATGGAAAAAACATGACATATGAATTTTTAATAAACCTTAGTAGGTATGAGATATACTAAGTAAATAGATAAGTGTTTAGAATTTATTAGATGCCAAATTGAAAAGATATATTATTGGCAATGAGCACAAAAAATTTTAGGAGAAAAATTACAATACTCATATTATCTCATGAAGGTTATATTTATACAATAAAATTAAAATGGGCCTACCTTCCCATAAGATGTTCCTCATTCCTCAGAACCCCTTATAGAGCTGTCAATATACTATGAAGATTGGGTACTTACGTGAGAAAGTAACACTTACAGAGAATTTTTAAGACCTCTTCTACTAGTTTACTAGCCTAACACACCCCAATAGACCTTGATTCTATCATGAGGACAACTATGGACTTTAATCTTATACTATAAATAGGAGATGTGTTGACATATGAATCAAATCTTTTGGTGTGATTTTGACTTTGGAGTTTTTATTTTTTATTTTTTATCATTTCCTTTTATTTAAACTATTTGTCTTTTAAATTTTTATACATTTTTTATTTTCATCCTCCATATCGATTCATAATAACCAAACATGAGTGATAAAAGTGACAAACACATATAAGCTTCAGGGTTTGGTTACAAGACACAAAATACCTAAAGATTTTGTCATGTTACTAAATAATTAGTCTTTCTCATAAACAAGTGTGTGATCTCAAGGATAAATATATGTGTGCTTCATATGAAGGGAAAATAAGAAGAAATGGAGATCAAATATATTTTTGTATATAGTGATACAATGTGAATTATTCTTGATAACTAATCACATGGTAAAAATAAGGTATTAAAAGGGTGTCAATTTAGAACCATGCCACAATAATAACTATTTTATAAAAAAAAATGGTGTAACAAAAATAATAATAAATAATCCAAAATTTAAATAGGTGAAATAAACAAAAAATGAAATTAATCCATGAAACATTTTCAAGTGAAAAGCAACATAGCTCATACATCAAATTCAAATCATGTGAAGTTATAATAAATAATGTGATGAAACAACATGATATGTTCACAAGTACTAATAATTTCATGAAAAACAATATCCATAACATTGAATTTATCCTTGTGTAATTATACTATAACTTTGATCAAAGTCTCATCAATATTTGTAGAAAGTCATGAAAACACTTCCTGGTGCACTATCTCTACTAAAAAAATGGGTATGCTAGAAGAAGAATTACTATAATGGGGTAGTTCTTATGAGTGAAAATGAATGCAAGGAATTTATGATGAACTATGATGAACATCGCCAAATACTTTAATAAGTGTGGGATATGAAGAAGTTTGATCCTTTATTCAAAATGTCTTGGAGTATGTAGTTGAACCAATGAAGTTTTAGGCTATGTAAAATCATGAAAGTGTTATTTTAGTTCTTAAAATCTATTCATATGATGTCTAGTACATTTATGACAAATATATTAAACTTACCATTATTGAGGGATGTATTATAGAAGTATCTTAGGAGGAGGTAAGTTCTTGTATATAGATTGTGCCTTATTTGGGTGAAGTGTATCAATATACTATTTAATCTTTCATAAATGAGTAGAGGAGACTGTGTGTGTACCATTCAATTAAAAAGTACATGAAGGATATTATTTTCAAGGTCATCTATATGTGGTATAAGTATGATTTGAGGCTTGATATTGGTGTGGATGATAGTCATTGGCCCAATGACTTACAACTCTATGGATCTCATAATATGGATCATCTGCCCATTATATCAAAAGAGGGTCAAGTTGAGGAAAAGGTAGTATGCCATCACCAATAGGAGGATAAATCAAAATATTATTAGGACCAGGTTATTATTAATCAAAATATGAGCTCATAACAAGTCAACTTAGTGTATCCAACATAACTAAATAAAGTAAGCTATAAAAATCATGATATCTAGTGAACTGATAGCTCCTATCATAGCATGATCAAGAAGCATACTATAAAGAGGATTAATAGTGTTAGGATTAGTAGTGTGTGTGATCCATCTCAGAAATAAGAAAATAAAAATAAGAAATAATATCATGTACTATAAAAGGAGAAGGAAATACATGAATAAAACTACAAGAATGTTGTAAAGAAGAATCATATCTAATTATTTCTGCATTTTTAGCTTGGAAAAATCTAGCTAAAAATGGATCATATAAATAATATCCATCATCATAATAAATATTGTGAAGATCAATATAACATGCATCTATTACTTTATTAGTCAAAGAGGAATTATGAATGGAGTTTTTAGTTTTTTTAGAATGATTGGATTTTCATCTAATAGTTTTTATGAGATCAAGGTCATAGAGAATACGATAATTGAGTGAGTATGTGTGGAGAGAGATCAAAAGTTTTGATTTTCAAACTAATATTATTTGGTTAATCATCATTTAAATCTAAGAGATTAGGTGGTATGTTTCTTATTAATTTAGGGATACCATTGTAACCTCCATTAGATTTGACAGGATAATTAAAGCATTGTGATTCATGAAATGGTATTCTAGGTAAAGGTTTGAGGGAATGTATTTTAAAAATAATTAATTATTGGGAAACTTGATTAAAGTTAGGTAGCTTTTTTAAAAAAGGATTTTTATCTCCTTTAATATTTTATATATCATAATTATGGGGAAACTTAACACATTGGCATGTTGATGAGGCTAATACTCTAATGCAGTGTGTCTAAGGTCCACTAAGTAAGACACTGTAAGAAAGTGGGAAGTTAAATATCATGACTTTCAGATGTAATGTGATGGGGGGAATTATGATAGGAATCCAAACACACCTTAAAGGAGGAATTTGTATTCTATCATATCCTTAACATGTACTTTGAGTAGATTTGAGATTACATTCAAAATGTCAAAGTGTTTTATTAAAATAAGGGAAACCACACAAGTGCCTAAGCATCCATAAATTAATACACATTTAACTTGGACATATCATAGTTGGATGATAATTAAAAATGGAGGATCATCCAAATGAATTAATATCCCATTTATAATAATTGGAAAAATAGGTATTTTGAGTGAAAGAGAAGTATATCCTATTTCATCAATGTGGATAGACATTTCTTCACACTATTGAAGAATGTTATCTTCAAACCCCCAAGAAATAGTTTCTTTCCCCACATGTGAGGGATGAGGAATATTCATTTTAATAAAGGTTGCATTATATGATTTCAATGATGAGGAGAAGTAAACATAAGTTATAAGAAAGGGGTTTGAGATGGGAGATGTGAAAGTTTAGTTATAGGATTCCATTCATCATATTCCATTAGAATTTTATTAGATAGAGGTGCATAATGTTGAAGTATATCCTTTGAGGGTGTATCAAAATTAATTGAAATTAATTTTTGTAAGGTGTCGGTTAATTTATTGTATTTGATTATGTTGTTTTATATGAGATTCTTGAATAACTAAATTTTTCTTGTGTTTGAGAGGAAGAAATACCAATGATGAATATTTTGGGTTTTCAAAGTGAGGTGGCTTATTTAAAAAAGGAGCAATATTTATATCAATAGTATGTGAGTTATTTTATAATTAGATCATTGGATTTTATACTTTTGATTTTGTTAAATATATTGGAATTGGTTCTTATTTTTCTAATACCATGAGATGGGATGGGTAAGAATCTTGAAAAATATGAAACATCAGGAAATTATTGTAGTTAGAAGTTGGATAATGATCATTATAAAAAACTACTATCCTCATAGTATTCATATTAAAAACATTCTAATAATTCATGTTAGGATCCATAGAACTTTTGACACTATTAGTAATTGGATTTTGGTTATAATTAGATTGATGATTAGGAAGGATATCCTTGTAAATAGATAAATGAGAAATTTTTTTGTTAAGGTCTTAATTTTTATTTTTATTTTTATGAGCCTTAGTTACTAATTCATAATATTTTTAATGTGTACGTATGAGTAGTTAATGATAAAATTTAGGTCTAAGAATATATTTCATAACGAAGTTATGAATTGATGACAAGTTTCATGAGAGTGACCCCAACATGCAGGATACCAACATAATTTGTGCAGATCATACCAATGTCTAATAGGGAAATTAAAACCAATATATCATGGTGAAGGTTGAGGAAGATGATTTGTAATCTTTGCTAAGGAAAGTGGTTTATGGATATCTACATTATTTACTTAAGAAAATGTATAACTAGGATGGGAATTGTTGGAAATTGGCAATGAAAGGGAATACTCTATGGGATTCCTTGGAGCAAAGGTTTGAATGTTGTGTATAGAATCATTAGTATCTATAACACCATCACTAGTTTCATGTATGTTTTTGGCTTTCATAATCATTTGGGTCCCTATTGGAGGATGTGAAATATCTAATTTTCATATAAATAAATCTTGATGTTTAGCTTGGTTGAGGCCTTCTTCTAAATGTTTTGGTGAAAGAGTCCTCATACAATATTTAAATTTAGAGTGAAGATAATTAGTGAATAAATTAAATGAATTATCATCAGATATATTATGCTCAACTTTATTAGACAAGGCTTTCCATTCTTTGATAAATACATGTGTTATTTTAGATTCTAGTTATTTCTAATTGATAAAATGAGCTAGGTTATTTTTATGAAGATCATTAGTTTCAAATTCTTGAAATAATGCATTGACTAAGTCCTCCAAGTTAGTGATAGAATGAGTTTTAAGTTTATTATACTAATCTATAACATCACCTAAAAATGTTTTAAATATTATCTTGGTCACATCAAAGGTGTTAAGTTTAACCCAATCCTTCTATAAGTTTTTAAAAGTCTTCAAATACAATATTGGATCAACAGATCCATTATAAGTAATAGTGTGAACTATTCAACTTATCTTGATTCTTTCAATTTGAGGAACCATAAGTTTATTTTTTAAGTGTTTAAATGTGCATCTATAATGGGTGGTTGTGGGTGGGATTTAGGGTTTTACACCCCCCATGGAGTATGTTGAGAGTGATTTTTGAAATGCATTAGCTGATTTTGCTGTGCATAATTTGATTGGTACTATTAGTTATAAAAGCAACAATTTAATTCAAAGTTTATGATAAAAATTGATTAATTTTAATGTTATTTTGACTAGTGGAAGCAACATGGGATGCATTAACATTATGGAAGTCATTGAGAGTTTAAAATGCACTAGTAGCTTGAGATATGCTAATAGTTGTATGAATTTTAGTATTAGTGTGGGTATTTTCAATATATCCATTAAAGGTCACACCTACATGTTTATGTTAGTCTAAGTAAATTGAATAAATTACATTGTGAGGAAATCATTTGACAAAATATAATAATATATTATATTAGGTTAATATTTAAAACAAAGGTGAAGGCTTAAATAAATTTCATGGGAAGTTATAATTAAACCAATTACATTATAGTTTGTAACTAACATGAATAACTAAAAAAAAAATCTAACAAACTAAGATAAAATAAGTTTGGATCATAAAATGACCCAAAAAAATCCCCCTTGATCCAAATGGGTATATAATAAAAACACTAGACTAATGAATTTGAATTAATTAAACAAACTCTAAAGAAACTAAAACTAGTGTATTGTACATCCTGGTACTAACCAAAACTAAAGTCACTCTATACAAAATCTCATCCTATGAATTGTAGCATAAAATTCTAATGAACATGATCAAGGCCTACTCATCCCCTATTATCATCATATCAATCTATATTAAAACATTATCAAGGCCTATCCAACTACATCAATCCACATAAGGCTACTCCTAGAAGCTTGTCAAAGTGATTGAACCATATTCTATATGTGAGAAGTTATGGAAAGAGAAAAAAAATTAAAAAAAAACATTGTCTACTCCATGTCATGAATAGTAGATATAGAAAGCCAAAAATGAAATTAAAAGTAATAAAATAAGACAAAAAATCCATTCAATATTTGAACCTGAACTCTAAGAGAGTAGCTGACTAGAGAAGGGTAATAATACTCTAGCCTCCAACAGATCCTCCAACTTCCAATGAGACATCTATACTTGGTCAATCATAAGGATTTTGAGGGACTTGTAAAGGAAAATGCATTCACCAATAGAATAAACATGAGATGTCATGAAAATTATCATTTTTAAGGTGGTCATTTCTACCAACAATGTACCTTTATATATTATTAAATAGTTTTATCACAAAAATAGTATATGTAAGTTTTAAAACATAAAATAGGTTGAGTTTAGAATGTCTAAAAACAAATAGTTTGATTGGTCATATGACCACCTTTATATAAATTAATGACTTGTCAAAAAATATCATAATATGTGACCAAAAAGATAAGTAGCTTTGGAGGTTTTGAACTCTTAAGATTTCCTATTCTAAGTGACTTACAAGTATCTTATCACCAACTCCTCTATAAATAATTTGGAAATTTTAAAGGAATATTTTTATTTTAAATTGTACTAACTAATTTAAGAAAAAATTATATATATATATATATATATATATATATACATACATATATACATACATACATATATATACATACCTACATATATATACATACATATATACACACACACACATTTATATGTGTATATATGTATGTATATATATATATACATATATATATATATGTATATATATGTATATATATATATATATACATACATATATATACATATATACATATATACATACATATATATATATATATATACATACATACATACATATATATGTATATATATACATATATATATATATACATATACATATATATATATATATATATACATATACATATATATATACATATAAATATATATATATATATATACATATACATATATATATATATATATATATATATATATATACATACATATACATATACATATATATATACATATACATATATATACACACAGACACACACACACACACACACACACACACACACACACACATGTAAAATTATTTCTCCCAATGTTCTTACTTTCATTTGCATGAAAAAAACTGTGGCTTTCTTCCTTGTTTGTTCATTGTGGGACCTAGTTGGAAAAAAAATGAAAATAAATATATTTAGATATTTATAAGATAATTCACTACACCATTATCTTGGGAAAGTTATGTCCCATTTTTGTATTTTTGTGAAGATGTCATACAGGTATAGATGTGGTTTTGGGGTTGATCATAGTAAATAGAATTACAATTTGGAAGGTGTTTTGTTCAAATTTGAAGGTGTTTTGAGCATATAATAAGGTGTGGTACCATCATACTCTTATATGATTTAAAATAATAACTCGTCATATAGTTCTAATGTTGAAAAATAAATTTCTATCATTGGCTGATAGAGCTTAAGAATAGATTGAAATAAACTTTAGAGATTTCATTCATAGTTTTAATTGGACTTATTGTATTTTGTTACACTTTATAGCCATACATCTTAATTTTGTGTCATTTTTCTTGCACACAACTTCGACAAACTACACTAGACTACAATAAAATACAAGAGTATTTTCTCAAGGTCAAACAAGAGGTCATACATAGAGTTTGTTAGATATTTTAAACACAATAGGACACAATGGATGTACAAATCTATTTTTTATTAATCCTCATGCCATATAGATCAGAATTATTTGATTATAGGGGCTGTACAAAATTATTTAAGGTCATAATGAGGCTAATAAAGGCTATACAAATGCTTTCAAAACTAATTTTTAACTATTTTAGATGAATTAAAGTTCATAAAAATTATAATTGTGTGAATCAAGATGTCGTACAAGGTTATTGGAATCCATAAAATGGTTATGTGTAGGATTTAGAATCCATACTGTTGGACTTTTATAGCATATAAACAACAAGATAGAGATTTGAAAATATATTTTGACCAAACAAAATAAAAATTACTCCATTAACACACTCTCCTAGGCTGTATAAAATAATAATACCTTTGGCAAAAAGATAATTTCTCTCTTCTCCACATGGCTCTTCATAGACATTCCATCATTAATTATCAAATATATTTAGTCATTCTATTGAAAAATGTGGCTTTAATACTGCTGTTGGCCTACATAAATGGAGAAAACATGAATAGATTACGTTTTGTTTAAATCGTTTGATAAAATATAATAATATATTATATCAGGTTAATATTTAAGATGGGGGTGAAGGATTAAATAAATTTCATGTGAATTTATAATTTAACCAACTACTTTCAGGGTTTCAACTAACCCAAATAAAAAATTTAATCTAACAAACTAAAATAGACTAACTTTGGATCATAAAATAGCCCAATAATTGGTTGTAATAGTTGTCATGGAGGATGAAGAAGGCATGGAAGATGATGTGATGATAGTATGGGGAGGAATGAGAGAGGATAAAGATGTGGCATAAGTTTTAAAATTACTTGCCTCAAATCCTGTAGCAAATCTAGGTGACGGTGAAAGGAGTTCTCTAATATAAGGTCCCATCATGGGGTTATAGATGATAGTGGGATCTTTACCTTGATGTTGAGGATTTTCATTTATGAAGAGGATAATTTCATCCATTTAATAAATATCACTTTAATCCTCTACCATTTATATGAATAGAGGATTAAGATAAGTAGAAAAGGGCGGAGTCCCATAGTTAGTAGTTTTATTAGTAATGTGGATATTTCTAAGATCAAGATTATCTACCACATGATATGGTAGATATGACTTAGATAATTTATGAGGATTAGTAATAGTCATAATTTTAGTTTTATTTTATTATGTAGCTTCATAAAATAAATTTTTAATGATTAAAATATTATTTTGGCACTTAATAGGGAAATGGAAATCTAAAAGCTAAAAATGAATAAGATCAAGTTGGTTGATCTAGTTGGGATAATAGTATAATAAAAAAAATATGGAAATAGACTAGGTTAAAGTGGTTGATCTAGTAAGGAAAATAGGAAAACATAAAAACTTGTGAATGGACTAGGTCAATTTGGTTGACCTAATTGGAACTCAAGAAAGTAGAACTGTTTGTATACTAACTAGGTCGAGCTACTCAATCTAGTTAGAAAAGTAGGAAAATAGAATAGTCTATACACTAACTAGGTCAATTTGGTTAATATAGTTAGAAAATAAATAAAATATAATAGTAAATAAACTAAATAGGTCAATCTCATTGATGTAGTTGGGAAAATAGGCAAACAAAATAGTGTGTAAACTGACTAGGTTGAGCTAGTCGATCTAGTTGGAAAAAATAGGCAAATAAAACAATTTATATGCTAAATAGGATGAGATGGTTGATTTAGTTTAAATAAGTAAATAAAAAAAATTAAATTTGAAACACATAACATAAAACTTATATCAATGTTGGCTAATATAGTCTATAATATAACATATAATGGCAAACAATAAATAGTAAGAATGTAATTTAGATGCTAAATGATTATCCAAAAACAAGATTAAGAATTTTGTAGTAAAGGTTATGATTGATAGTATAGGCTCCCAAATATATTGAATTGTCTATTGGATAGGATTGACCTAATGTTTGAGAGTGATTATTATGGAGGAAATGTCATTCCCATAACCCACTAAACCTAGTTTCAAGGGTACCCTGAAAGTAAATTCTTGGTGCTAACTACTAACCAATGCACCGCATAATCAAACAAATGGCTAGTTTCCTTAAGATCAATACAAAGGTAAATACTAGGAATTTATAAAATATCATGAGGTACATCCAAACTAAATATTGTGTTTATCTTTTTACTATGGTTATGAGTATTGGGGCAAAATCCTCATACCATGATATATGTAAATAATAGATAAGGATGACAAGTATATTTTAAAAATTTGAAACCCTATTCCAATAAAAATATTAAATTTTAATTATTTAATAGGCATATGAGGGAGAGAGAAACAATAATAAATCTTTTTGAAATGTTTTTATGCATCAATTTAGTGCTTTGATCACTTGATTCCTTCATGAGCAAAGAGGTGAAGGAGAGAGAAAATGTGTTTTTACATTGAACCAGGAAAACCCCCTAAATGGAATGTTTCTAAACATCAATTTAGACCTCAAAAAAAGAAATTAGAGCCATTAGACCCTCTTAAATATGCATTTTTTGCTTTATTTTATTATTTTTTCACTAATTCCTTATAACCCTAAAACTTGGTAAAGCTCCTTGTCTATAAGACTGTAGGGATCAGTTTGGAAAAATAAGCACATTTTTTAGTACCATATATCCCCTTATAGCTAAATAAAACTTTAATGAGCCAAATTAAAGTGGAATCTCTTAACTATCATTTCTATCTTCAATTAGGCTTAATTGGGCCTCTTCGGCCTATAAAGAGAAATTTGGCCCAAATATCGACCCACTTGTGTGAAACCTTTAGAAAATATTTTGTTCACTTTAATTTGACTAATACCATACTCCATGCCAAATTTAAATTTATATGGCATTGTGTATATGGGGAAACCATGAAATATCCATTGGCAAGCCTATATCATTTTACATGCTTAAGGTGTTGTTTGAGAGGTTTTACATAAAACATAAAGTTTTTTGTGATTTAATGTGAATTAATGAGAATTTTAGAACCATTCCACAACAAATTAATTTATATTTAAATCATTTATGGCACTCTCAATCCTTAACCATTGATTTTGGGATTACAAAACTGAGTTCTGTTCCTTATTGGGATAGTGGGCAACTTGCAGGGGATGTATAACAAATTTTAAAACTTATAAAAGATTTTATATGATAATTAAATATCTATAAAATCCTCATAAACATATTCAAATGTTTTGGAGATCATTACACTACATATGCCCTCACAAACAAGCTTAAAACTACCTATTTTACCTTGTACCATATGGTATTATACCTACACATGTGAACAAACACCTAGAAGTGAAGCTAAAGAGAGGTGTGAGTGTGAATAGGATCATTTTTAGGTTAAAATATATCATCTTAATTAATTATAAATCATATATTCTCCATCAAGATAGTTGTAGGGTTTAAAGAGGGTTTCAAGAGGTTTAAGTTCTTAACAATTGTTCATAAAGGACATGGGTCCATTACATAAACCAATGACAATAATTTATAGTAGGGGGAACCATATAAAATCTCATATGTGATTTATTTCCCATTCATCTTTTGAAAAACATTTTAAGCTCTTCAAATCTACCTCTCGATTTGAGGTGATCGTGTGTGAAGGCTGAGGAAGGTTCTTTGGATTCCTAAGACCTCAAACCCCATTTTAACATCATATAAATATATTAAGATACTTAAAATTATATATTAAATTATTTAAAATTATCCTCATAAGCACTAACCTTCCAAATAGGTCTAAAATCTCGAGTTCTCACTATTAAGGGTTTCTATGGAAGTTGGATTTATTAACCCTAGAGGTTTATAAATTGAGTTTATCTCTTTATAAACTATATGAGAACTTTATGAAATAATTAAATAATTTCAACCAAACCCTTTTAACCATTACAACTTTAAATCATAATTGAAAAATACACAATCTTCAATTTGTTAAAGGGCAGGCTTGTAGGTCTATAATAAACTATGTTAGTAGACTATGTATTATCCTCTATTAGTATGATCTTATTAAAAACTAATGAAATGGATTAAATTAATTTATATCATTAAACATCACCTCAATTATCCCTCATTACCATCTTATTCAAATTTTAATCTCTATCAAACTATTTACTCTTCATAAAGATTAGTTATAGGTGTGTATTGGTTATAGGAAGATATTCACTACTCTTGGATTAAATATAGAGGATTTAGGTCCTATTATAATTTTAATATGTATTTACATGAGTTTAAAACCTATTAATATATTTTTATAAGGCACTAAAATCTTTAAAACTCTACTTACACACAAGCTTCTCATTTATCCAGTACATAGGCTAACTGTTGGTTTACCTTGCTCACTATAGGTTTAAATAGGCATGTAAGTGAATTCACGAAAGATATTCATGTTTTTATATACTTAATATGATATTATTTTCATATCCATAATATTATATGAATCTTTATACTCATAAAAACCTTTAATTCCACATTTTCACTCTTTTATGTCCATTGTCCTTCAAACTTAGTAAGGCTCAAATCGGCTAAGCTATAGATGATTCTTTTGGATTTTTTTATAAATTAAGGAGAAAGGAGGAAATAATATATAATTTAATAATTATAAATATAAATATCTCACCTCCATGACACCTCATGGAAAAATGACAATTCAACTTCCTCTCCCTTACTCATATCCTCATGTGGTAACATACAAGCCACCTAATGACTGTGATTATTGTAGATGCATATTTTACATTATCTTCACTTTGTTAATATATGTTTGGTATTAAATAAATTAATTATTATACAAATAAATTCTTTATTTTACCTTAATCATCCATCTTAGCAAGTTCTTGACCTTCACAAGTTCATCTTGCATAGAAAACTTGAGTGTGCCCAAAATATATGGTTGTAGGTGACCTGAAAGAGTGTGTCAAGATCTCTGAATATATTTCATGAAATAAATGTTGAATCCTATGAGGTATTTTGAGAGATAAAAAATTACAAGATAAATAAAATAATGCATTAACCTTTCTATTACAAAATGTGAATGACTCGATTAACCTTGCAAAAAGGAAAAGTCATGTACATATAGAGAAAATTAGGCAAACATGAGGAAGCCTCTAATTTTATTAATTAAATAAATAAAATGAAATATAATTAGCCTATGAAACATTTATAACTAAATTAAATAATATATAATGGCCATACTACTAAATAGGCAAAACCTAGTGGGAAAAAGCACTACACTAACACCCCCCTTAAGCGTAGCTTAGGTGAGATGAGAATTGGGTCCCAAAATTGAAAGCATGATGAGGTACCCAATTACATAGTGACGAACCTACATAATAGAAAGAAGAAGGTAGATCATCCCTATCCCTAATAATATTTCATAGATGAACAAATTTACTCTCTATAAAAGTCTTGGTTAGAATATCTACAATCTACTTTAATGTTGGATAGTATCAAAGATCAATGACTTGATATTTGATAAGTTCCCTGATGAAATGCATGTGAATCTCTATGTACTTGGTCCTTGGATAGAGAAATAGATTCCTATAAATATATATAATGATTTGGTTGTCATAATAGATGATTATTAGGTTATGAGATTGGACACCAAACTAAGTGAGAATCCCCTAAAGCTAGATTGCTTCAGTGATATCATTGACAACCACTTTGTATTTTACCTCTATAGATGATAAATTAATTGCATGTTGCTTATTTATTTAAAAAATTAGTGGACCCAAACCAAGTGAGAAACTATAGATTGAGGTGGAATTTTGAATCTATATATCTCTAGCCTAATCTGAATCTATGTATCCAATCAACTCAACCTCTATTCTTGCTATGTAGTTTATCCCATAGTTGTACGAACCTTGAATGTAGTGAAGAATTTTATTTTTTACTTTCTATTGAAACTCATGTGGCTCCTACATAAACTAGGAAACCAAACCAACTACATATGATATGCTAGGTTTAGTGTGTGTGAGATAGATAAGACTACCCATGAGTTGTTGATACAGAGTTCCATCAACAAGTGGTGTAGGACAATCAACCTCAAGCTTCACACTAGACAAGAAGGTGGTAGGATTTGGCTTAAATTTAGCTATGTTAAATCTCATGAGAATATCAAGAGAATATTTGGATTGTGATAAAGTTATCCTAGAATCTAACTAAATCATTTCAATCTTGAGAAAGTAGTGCAGTAATCCCATGTTTGTCATTGAAAATCTATCCAAAAATTGAAGTTTTCACAATTGAGATGGATTATCATGATCTCCCTATAATCAATAAGTCATCCACATAGATAATTAGGATCAATACAAAATCATCCCACCATAAGATATAGACATTCAGATTTAAGTGGCATCTAGTAAACTCGACTGTGAGGAAAAAGGAGTCCATATTGGCATACCATGCCCTAGGGGCTTATTTGAGTCCATAGATATATTTCCTAAGTCTAAAAACTAAGGAGGTATCTTCCAAAAATCTTTATGGTTTACATATATATATATATATATATATATATATATATATATATATATATATTCTTTGAGGTCACCATGTATAAAATCACTCTTTACATCCATTTGTGAACATCCCATTGATGTGTGGCTATGATGGCTAGAGTGGGTCTTATAGACATCATCTTGGTTATAGGAGTAAATGTCTCAATGTAGTCTATGGCAGGTACCTAAGAAAACCCCATTACAACTAGATGATATTTATACTTATTGACTGACCCATTTGTTCCATATTTGGTATGATAAACCCATTTTTAATAGACCAATTTTATTCCTTTTGAAATTGGGACCAACTCCCATGCTTTATTATTGATCAGGGAACTATAATCTTCCTATATAGTACAATCCCATTTTGGAATGCTAGATGCCTCATGAAAGTTTTAAATATTTGAGACAATGGCCAAGTAGGCATGTGATGTCCCCTAAAACTATGGTCATGTCTACCTTGTATCTAATGGATTTCCAACCCATTCTCCAACACTTTTAAGTGTATGCTAGCCCACATAGAACTAGAATTATATGAGATTCAAGAATTAGGAGGTGATTCCTCATCATCTATAGCATGAGTTTGAGATGGAGGAGAATCCTCATCACTAATCTCATTAATTGATCTTAAAGAAGAAGAAGATTCATCCTCATTATCAAGAAGATCTTGGCATGGATCTATGTCACTCTCTAAATTGGAATCAATGTCTAATGAGACTTTTGAAGAGTCTAGAGTGCCAAGATTGTGTTCAAATGGACCCTCAAAAAACATGGCTCTCCTTTTAATGAATAAATCATGAGTTTTAGGATGGAGAAGTCTATATCCCTTAGCACCCTCTGTATACCCCACAAAGATACAAGACTGAATCTAAGGGTCCATTACCTTGTATTTCTTCTTGAGAACATGGGCCATTGCTAGTGATCAAAACACTTGAAAGTGATATACTCTAGGATTGTGACCATCCCAAGCTTCAAAAAGAGTGATTCCCTTAAAGGCTTTGTATGGAACTCAATTTTGAATGTAACATGCATAGTTGATTACTTTGTCCCAATACTAAGGATCAGGAGACTTTGATTGAAGCAAGTAGTTTGTTATTTCCTTTAAGGTATAGTTTTTGTGTTTAGCTACACAATTCTATTAAGGACTATATGGAACTATGTGTTGCATCTGAATCCCCTCTGATGTTTAAAACTACTCAAACCTATTGTTGACATACTCCTTTCCATTTTTAGTCCTTAAAATTTTAATGGAACATTTTGACCACTTCTCTTCAAGTTCCTTGAATTCTTTGAAGTGATCAAAGACCTTAGACTTCTTTTTGAGAAAAAACACCTAGGTGTACATCAAAAAGACATCATTGAATGTGAGTATGTATATTGTCTTGTTAAATGAAGGTTTTAGATATTGTTTTACTAAGTTGCTATGGACTATCTCTAACTTATGTTTGGCTCTCCTTGCTTTTCCCTTGTCATATTTCTCTTTTGGATGCTTGACAAGAATGTATCCATTGCATAGGCCATATAATAATTTGACTTTAGTCAATCTTGAAACCATGTCTTGAAAACTAAGTCTCTCTATGTAATGGTAGTTTAAATGGATAAAACTTACATGCCATAGTTTTCTCATTCTATCTGCATGAGTAAGTAATGCAGCTAAACGCTGATCTGGGGCAAATTATGAGAAGGTATACAACCTAGACTAATGATTTGATATAGTGAGAGAAGATTGGTGGATAGTGAAAGAACACACAAAATATTATTAAAGGTCCTATCACCTACATCTACCAATCCTTTACCACTAAATTCTATCGAAGTGTCATCACTGAAGAGAATTGAAGGCATAGAAGATGGATCTATTTCTAAAAATAGATCCTTTGAGGAGGCCATGTGATAGGAAGCACCTACATTAATAATCCAAGTTGAAGGCTAAGAATATACTACAACAAGTGACTTTCCCTTATGTTTACCCTTTTTATTGTTTTTAACCTTTGTATAATATTACACTGATGTGTTCTAAGATGAATATTTAGGAACACTGATGTTATTCTTCTGAAGCATCTTAGTCAAGGTGTCAATCTTCTTTTTCATGCACTAAGATTCATCATGTCCATGTTTTTTACAAAAGTTGCATTTGAATTTCTCATTCTTAGGTTTTCTACTTGAGGATGACTCATTTTACAATGCCTTTGGCTTGGCATGTAATTTTTTATTCTTCTTGTGCTCATGATCAAGTTTAGACTATTTCTTCTCTTGTTTGTCACTACTAGAAGTCTTCTTCTTATCCTGATTAATAATCAAGGAATGTGATTTTGAAGACTTTAGTGAACGCATTTGAACCAACCTATCTTGGTATTGAGTCATATCAGCAACAAACTCATCAAATGATGGCATTTTCCAAGTGGATCCAAGTGCACATTTGGTAGCATGAAATGTAGAGATGAAAACTGAATAGTTATGATGTAGTTTTAAAAGCATAGATAAAATCAATTGGTCATCTATTTTCTTAATGACACATTATTTCAACTATATTATCAATGATTTAAACTTTTTAAAGAAGTATTTTAGAATGTCATAGTCACCTAAGCTTAATATGATGATCTCATTCTCTAGCTCATGATCCCTCATGATGTCCTACACTTCAAAATGCTTGTCTAGGATTGTCTAGACTTCATTCAAAGTTTTTATAGATTCAACATGAAATATGTTAGGTTGTGGAGCTAAAAGCTTCACTGATGCAAATGGAGCAAGTTTCTAAGTTACAGAGCAACTGACATTAGCATGCCAACTGACGTCAATCATCTTCAATGTTTATAGTAACTGACGTTGATTAGGGGTTGGCCGACATCGATCAAGTAGGAACCAACGTCGGTAACATATGTGTGCGTGCGTTTGCATGCACTTCCAGAACTAGTCTAATTTTAGATGGATAGTTAGTTTGCATTTAGAAGACTAATTTGAGTCTTGAGTCTACATTTCTAATTATTATAATTGGAAAGTCTAATTATTATTTGTATGGGATCTATTTAAGAGACCCATGGGGCTGTATTGTAATTGAAGGATCATAAGGACTTGTCAAGAACAAAGACAAGGGTTCTTTCAAGTGAAGGATTAGAAGGACTTAAAAAGGCAAGGACAAGGGTTCTTCTAGGTGTGTAAGATATAGAGGGTCTGCAAGTGTGCAAGACCAGGTTGATCTACAGCTAGCAAGATTAAGTAGAAGATCTACATGGTAAGTAAGATCAGTTAGATCTGTAGGTGTGTGTGTGTACAAGGTAAAAGGAGATCTGTGGGGTAGCAAGTTCAAAGGAGATCTACAACATAACAAGGAGCAAGATTAGGGAGATCTACTTGGAGTACTTTGAGTACTTCGTGGACTACTAGTATTGTTACTGACTGGTGGAGGGAACAACTCAATTATTGAGTTGTGGTTGTAATTGATTGTGTGAGAGAGAGAACTCTTGAGGGAGAATTACTGGTACACCCAAGAGGTGTTGTAAGAGTGTGATTTCTTCTTTGTATTTCCTTCTAGAAGAGTGTTAATACAAGATTGTATTGTCTCTCATATTTTGTGTTATTTCTGATTTCTAGTTATTAATTTTGGTTAAATTATGTGTTTAGTTACTTATACAAAGGTAATCAAGTATACTCTTAAGGAATGGGATCTTAACAATTGGTATCAGAGTAGGTTCTTCAAAGCTTGGTATCAGAGCTTGGTTAGGTATACTAACAAGTGGTATCAGAGCCTGGTTTGGAGCAGGTTTGTGTTTGTTGATTACAGGTTACTCTCAGGGGTTTCTGATTGAGTGGGAGTAAAGCAATGGTAGAAGAAGGTACACTAAGAATGGAGAAATTCAATGGCAAGAATGATCAATTATGGTATTATGGAAAGAAAGAATAGGTAAAGAAAGATTGTTGGTTGGTAGAATATCAACATGAAGGAAATGAAGAAGCAGATGTTGCAGGTATTGTTGCACAGGATGCTCTTGTATGCTCCTTAGATAAAGTAGAATCTTGGGTTTTAGATTATGTTGCCTCTTTCCATGCAACCCGAAATAGAGTATTTTTCCATGATTATGTTCATAGAGACTTTGGAAAGATTTATTTAGGGGTTGGTGAGCCATGTCAAATTGTTGGCAAATGGGAAGTGTAGCTAAAATTATAGATGGGCAACACATGGGTGTTGAAGGATGTCATGCATGTCCCAGTCTTGAAGAGGAGTCTAATTTCTATAGGAAAGTTGGGTGATGAGGGTTGTACAGTTACTCTCATAGTGGAATCTTGGAAAGTTTCTAAGGGTGCACATGAATTAGCATGTGGTCAGAAAGTAGGTGCTCTTTATCTATCTACTTGTATTAATGATTCTCCTTCTAGTTTATCTACTTTAGATGTAGATGCGAAGATGTGGCTCTATAGGCTTGGTCACATGAATAAAAAGGGGATGCTTGTTCTTAAGAGGAAGTTTTATGTCTTTGACAAACTTAGGAACTAGAAATCCTTGGTTTTCATGGAGGAGATGATGGACAAAGATCAGCTTAAGGGGCTGAATAATTTTGAGTAGGGCAGTTTGGACAAGGTTATGATCCAAAGTGAGCTTGTGGGTAAAAGTCATCACTCATAAGAAAACACAATTACTGATGTCAGTCAAGTGAGAACCGATGTTGAATAGGCAGGTACCGATGTCGGTCATGTGCAGACTAGAGTCAATGGTGTCAGGTAGGTGGAGACTGATGTCAATCAAGGAATTGACATCAGTGACCAGGTGGACATTGACATCAGTCAGGGAACCTATATCAGTGATCAGGTGGAATCGACATCGATCGAGTGTAGACTAGGGTTAACTAGAGAATGGATTTTGGGTGGATAGTAAGCTGTCAAGGAGTCTCAAACACCCATATGGAGGACTAAAAGGGTAAGTAAACCTCAAATTCATTATTCCCCTTCTTTATACTACTTGAACTTGTTGCTCACTGATGGTCAAAAACTAGGAATTTTTGAAGAGGCAATGCAGGTAGAATCTAGGAAATAGTGGGAGCATGGCATGAATGAGGAGATTGATTCCTTGGGAAAGAACCAAATGGGAGATTTGGTAGAGTTTCTAGTTGGGATGAAAGTACTGAAAGATGAATGGATTCCTAGGTTAAATAAAGGAGAGAATGGACACATGAGATAAAAAGCTAGGTTATATGGTCTTGAGCAAGCTCTTAGATAGTGGTACATGTTTAGGGGTATGATAAAGCATGGATTTAGTCAATGTCAGTATAACCATTGTGTTTATTTTACCAAGTTGGATAATGTTCATGACATTATCTTGTTATTGTATGTGGATGATATGCTTATTGCAAGTTCATACATGCAAGGATTTGTTGAGCTAAGGGTAAAACTAGTTTAGAGGTGTCCTAGGAAGGATTTAGGAGTGAAAATCCTTGGCATGAGTATTTCTAGAGGCAAGGATAGTCACAACTTGATTTTGTCTCCAAATGATTATGTGAATAAGGTAGTGGAGAGGTTCAATATGTAAGATCTAGAACTGGTTAGCACACCTATGGATGGACAATTCATAGAATAGTGTCCCAAATCACATGATGAGGTTGAGTACATGTGTACTAGACCTGATATTACCCAAGTAGTGGGAGTTGTTAGCAAGTTGGTGGCCAATCTAGGAAAGGAGCACTAGAAAGTAGTTCAGTGGATTCTTAGGTATCTGAGAGGGGCTAGCAGTAGGGATTCATGTTATGCAGGGTCAGGCACTTCTCTACATGGGTATGTAGATTCAGATATAGCAAGTTACTTGGATGACAAGGAAAGCACCATAGGATATGTGGTGGTTGGTCTTCAAGAATAAAATTGAAGAGGGATAAAAGTTATGAAACAAAATTAGATGATGTATAGGTATAGGTATAAGTGTAGCTATTTATCTCCAAGTGGGAGATTGTTAGGTTGTGGAGCTAAAAGCTTCACTAATGCAAATGGAGGAGGTTGCTGAGTTATAGTGTAATCAACATCAGTAGGTCAACTGATGTCAGTCATCTTCAGTGTTTGTAGTAAATGACATCGGTTAGGGGTTAACCAACATTAGTTAGGTAAGAATCGACGTCGATAACCTGTGTGTGCATGCATTTGCATGCACTTCCAGAACTAGTCTAATTTTAGATGGATAGTTCATTTGCATGTAAAAGACTAATTTTAGTCTTGAGTCTATGTTTCTGATTATTGTAATTAGAAAGTCTAACTATTGTTTATATGGGATCTATTTAAGAGACCCATGGGGTTGTATTGTAATTGAAGGATCATAAGGACTTGTCAAGAACAAGGACAAGGGTTCTTCTAGGTGAAAGATCAGAAGGACTTGCAAAGGAAAGGACAAGGGTTCTTTTAGGTGTGTAAGATATAGAGGGTTTATAAGTGTGCAAGACCAAGTTGATCTATAAGTAACAAGATCAGGTAGAAGATCTACATGGTAAGTAAGATCAATTAGATCTATAGGTGTGTGCGTGTGCAAGGTCAAAGAAGATCTGTGGGATAGTAAGCTCAAAGGAGATCTGCAACACAATAAGGAGCAAGATCAGGGAGATCTACTTGGAGTACTTTGAGTACTTGGTGGACTGGCAGTATTGTTATTGACTGGTGGAGGGAATAACTCAGTTATTGAGTTATGGTTGTAATTGATTATGTGAGAGAGATAACTCTTGAGGGAGAATTACTAGTATGCTTAAGAGGTGTGGGAAGAGTGTGATTTCTTCATTGTATTTACTTCTAGAAGAGTGTTAATAAAAGATAGTATTATCTCTCATATTTTGTGTTACTTCTTATTTCTAGTTACTTATTAATTCTGCTTAAATTATGTGTTTAGTTAGTTATACAAAGGTAATCAAGTATAATCTTAAGGAATGGGATCCTGACAATTGGTATCAAAGTAGGTTCTTCAGAGCTTGGTATCAGAGCTTGGTTAGGTATACTACCAAGTGGTTTCAGAGCCTGCTTCAGAGCATGTTAGTGTTTGTTGATTACAAGTCACTTTCAGGGGTTTCTGATTGAGTGGGAGTAAAGCAATGGTAGAATAAAGTACACTAAGAATTGAGAAATTTAATGGCAAGAATTATCAATTATGATATTATGAAAAGAAAGAGCAGGTAAAGAAATATTATTGGTTGTTAGAAGATCAGCATGAAGGAAATGAAGAAGTAGATGTTACAGGTATTGTTTCATAGGATGCTCTTATATGTTCCCTGGATAAAGTAGAATCTTGGGTTTAGATTCTATTACCTCTTTCCATGTAACCCCAAATAGAGTATTTTTCCATGATTATGTCCATGGAGACTTTGGAAAAATTTATTTAGGGGTTGGTGAGCCTTGTCAAATTGTTGGCAAAAGGGAAGTGCGTCTAAAATTGTAGATGTGCAACACATGGGTGTTGAAGGATGTCATGCATGTCCCAGTCCTGAAGAGGAGTCTAATTTATATAGGAAATTTGGGTGATGAGGGTTGCACAGTTACTCTCACAATGGAATCTTGGAAATTTTCCAAGGGTGCACTTGAATTAGCATTTGGTAAAAAAGTAGGTACCCTTTATCTATCTACTTATGTTACTGATTCTCCTTCTAGTTTATCTACTTCAGATGTAGATGTGAGGATGTGGCTCTGTAGACTTGGTCACATGAATAAGAAGGGGATGCATGTTATTAAGAGGAATTCTAATGTCTTTGACAAACTTAAGAATTGGAAAGCCTTGGTTTTCATGGAGGAGATGATGGACAGAGATCAACTCAAGGGGCTAAATAATTTTGAGCAGGGCAATTTGGACAAGGTTATGATCCAAACTAAGCTCATGGGTAAAAGTCATCACTCATAAGAAAACACAATTACCAATGTCAGTCAGGTGAGAACCAATGTCGAACAAGCAGGTGCCGATGTCGGTCATGTGCAGACCAAAGTCGGTGGTGTCAGGCAGGTGGAGATGGATGGTGGTTAGGGAACTAATGTTGGTGACTACGTGGACACCAACTTTGGTCAGGAAACTGGCATTGGTGATTAGGTGGAATCGACATGAGTCCGGTGCAGACCAGGGTCAACCAGAGAATGGATTTTGGGTGGAAAGCAAGCTGTCAATGAGTCTCAAATGCCCATATGGAGGACTGAAAGGGTAAGTAAGTCTCAAATTCATTATTCCCATTATTTATACTACTTGAACTTGTTGTTCATTGATGGTTAAGAACCAGGAAGTTTTAAAGAGGTAATGCAGGTAGAATCTAGGAAATAGTGGGAGTAAGGTATGAATGAGGAGATTGATTCCTTGGGAAAGAACCAAATGGGAGATTTAGTAGAGTTACCATCTGGGATGAAAGCACTGAAAGACAAATGGATTCCTAAGTTAAAGAAAGGAGAGAATGGACACGTGAGATAGAAGGCTAGGGTATATGGTCTTGAGCAAGCTCTAGGATAATGGTACAAATTTGACAGTGGTATGACAAAGTATGGCTTTAGTCAATGTCAATGTAACCATTATGTTTGTTTTACCAAGTTGGATAATAGTCAAGACATTATCATGCTATTGTATGTGGATGATATGCTTGTTACAGGTTCATACATGTAGGGATTTGCTAAGCTAAGGGTAAAATTAGTTCAGAGGTGTGCTAGGAAGGATTTAGGAGGAGAGAAAATCCTTAGAATGAGTATTTCTAGAGACAGGGAAAGTCACAAGTTGATTTTGTCTCCAGATGATTGTGTGAATAAGGTAGTGGAGAGGTTCAATATGTAGGATGCATAACCGGTTAGCACACTTATGGATGTACAGTTCACAAAATAGTGTTCCAAATCACATGATGAGGTTGAGTACATGTGTACTAGACTTGATATTACCCAAGTAGTGGGAGTTGTCAGCAAGTTGGTGGCCAATCTGGGAAAGGAGCACTAGAAAGCAGTTCATTGGATTCTCAGATATCTGAGAGGGACCAGTAGTAGGGTCAAGCACTTCTATACATGGGTATGTAGATTCGGATATGGTAGGTTACTTGGATGATAGGGGAAGCACCATAGGATATGTGGTGGTTGGTCTTCAAGACTAAACTTGAAGAGGGATACAAGCTAGGAAACAAAATTAGACAATGTATAGGTATAGGTATAGGTCCAGCTATTTATCTCTAAGTGGGAGATTATGAGGATATGGAGCTAAAAGCTTCACTAATGCAAATGGAGGAGGTTACTAAGTTATAGAGAAACCGACATCGATAGGCCAACCGACATCATTCATCTTTAGTGTTTACAGTAACTGATGTCAGTTAGGGGTCGGTTGATATTGGTTAGGTAGGAACTAACGTTGGCAACCTGTGTGTGCATGCATTTGCATGCGCTTCTAGAACTGGTCTAATTTTAGATGGATAGTTAGTTTTCATGTAAAAGACTAATTTTACTCTTGAGTCTGCAATTCTAATTATTGTAATTAGAAAGTCTAATTATTGTTTTTATGGAATCTATTTAAGAGACCCATGGGGCTGTATTATAATTGAAGGATCATAAGGACTTGTCAAGAACAAGGACAATGGTTCTTCTTGGTGAAGGATCAGAAGGACTTGGAAAGGTAAGGACAAGGGTTCTTCCAGGTGTGTAAGATCTAGAGGGTCTATAAGTGTGCAAGACCAATTTTTTTTATAGGTAGCAAGATTAGGTAGAAGATCTACATGGTAAGTAAGATCAGTTAGATCTGTAGGTGTGTGTGTGTGTGTGTGAAAGGTTAAATGAGATCTGTGGGGTAGCAAGGTCAAAGGAGATTTACAACACAATAAGGAGCAAGATTAGGGAGATCTACTTGGAGAACTTTGAGTACTTGGTGGACTGCCAGTATTGTTACTGACTGGTGGAGGGAACAACTCAGTTATTGAGTTATGGTTGTAATTGATTGTGTGAGAGAGAACTCTTGAGGGAGAATTACTGGTATGCCCAAGAGGTGTGGGAACAGTGTGATTTCTTCACTGTATTTCCTTCTGGAAGAGTGTTAATACAAGATTGTATTGTCTCTCATATTCTGTGTTGTTTTTGATTTCTAATTACTTATTAATTCTAGTTAAATTCTGTGTTTAGTTGTTTATACAAAGGTAATCAAGCATACTCTTAAGGAGTGGGATCCTAACAAAATAAGAGGTCAGAAGACATCAAAAAGCATAGAAAACTATAGGCCTCATCACATCTATTATACCACTTAACCTTTTTTGCATATATAGATGGCTTAGTTTCCTCACCCTTAATAATCTGATAGAGTCCTTTACCTCTTAAAGTGAGTTGTATTTTAGACTCCCATTCTAGATATTTAAATGGTGTGAGTGGTTTGATGTTTAGATCCATTAGTGAAAATTAGAATGAGATAAAATTGTAGAATTAAAATGAAAGAAAAAAAATCACATAGTACAAGTACCCATTGGACTATCAATAATAGCCTTGTAAAGTTACAATACACACATGCTCAGTCTTGGACATCAGACATAGTTGAGAACGCATCTACAAGAAATCAATGTGATAAATTATGAGAGGGATGTTTGGCATAGTCAATAATTCATCCAAGAGGAGAAATATAAAGGTTTGAAAAAAGTTTTAATCTATTATACCATGAAAAAAATGATGTTACAAAAGTCCTAAAACAATGTCACCAATGCATAGAGCTTAAGAAAATATACACTTTCAAATAAATGACACCCGAAAAGGATATATAGATTGAAAGTAATAACACTTGTTGGTTATTACTCCCACATATTCATGAACCGTTTTCAAAAATGGAATTTTTTTCTTGTCTTATGTTTTTTCATCCAAAAATCCAACAAAGAAAACACCATTACTCTATTTCTTCATTACCATTCACCAAAAATTTGATTCCCTCTTAAACGTCACATAGGGTTTCAAAGATAATTTACTTTGAGCTTTTAAAACTAATTTACTTCAAACTTTTAATGGAGTAAGACTACTTGAAAATCATGATTGGGTCTATAATGTTGATCAGGTTTTGTCAACTACTTTATTTCAAGATTTTGAGATAGTAAGACTACTTTGAAATCTTGATTTGGTATTGCAATGTTGATCAGGTTTTTCCAACACTTTACTACTATCATAGATTGGTAATATCACTGTTAAATATTTACTAATTCAAATTATTTTAGGTTGATAAGTTTGATTACTTTCTATAGTGTATTTTGGATATCTTGGGCTATTTTACTTCATGAGTTGGAAGTAAAGTAATGTCAAAAACCCAATTTGGTCTATGAGCAGTTGTCAGGGTTTAGAAGCTAGATTAATTCCCAATTATTAACACTTAGAATCTTAGTTGCTTCTTCCAAGAGTAATTTGGGGTTTTCAAACAACTTTACTTAACTTCAAAAACATGAAGCAATGTAATGTAGGAAGCTTGAATGGGTCTAGCATACATGTTATAGTACTTAGAAAACTCAATTTGGTCTAGAATCAAGTAATGGCCCTTTGAAAACCTAATTTGGTCTACAAGATTATTTTTAGGGTTTTTAGGATTTATTACTTCATCTATATGAACATTTAACTAGACGGGAGAAATTGATTTTTGGGAAAATCTATAAACTTTTTGAAAAAACTAAGAATAACCTATTTTAGATCTCAAAAAACCTAAAAAATATATACAAATGGATTTTTCATCAAAGGCATTTTGTCAAAAGTTTTAAGTAAGATTAAGAAAACACCTCCAAGGTTAAAAATAGCAGCCAAGATAGAATAAAAAATCATAGCAAGTTGAATGTATGGAGGATCTTACCAGGGAGTCTGATGCATGAGGCTATCAAGATAGCTCTGATACCATGAAATAATGTACCAAGATCTCTAAATATATTTCATGTAATCAATGTTTAATCCTATGGGGTAGTGTGAGAGCTCCAAAATTCCAAGAGAAGGAAAATAATGCATTAACCTATCTATTGCAAAATGTGAATGAGTCGATTAACCTTCCAAAAAGGAAAAGTGGGGTACATATAGAGAAAATTAGGGAAACATGAGGAATCCTCTAATATTATTAATTAACTAATTAAAATTAAATATAATTATCCTATGGACCCTTTATAACTAACCTAAATAAGCTTAAATAATATAGAATGCCCATACGACCGTGTAGGCAAAATCTAGTGGGAAAAAAACACTACACTAATATGGTTATTTAGTGTTTGTATAGACTAGAGGTTGAAATAGGTTATAAAATTCAATAATGTTACCTTATTATCGATAAATGAAATAATTTATATTTATATAATTATCAATCTTACCAAAAACCATCACTTTAATGACTCTTATATTCATGATGCTTTCTTGAAAAATATAGCCTTAAAATAGAACATTGTTGTAGGTGGTGATTTTACCCACTATACGGACTGAGGAAAGACATATGACATGATTGGTAGTAGGTAAAATATGATCCCACATACCTATACTATATTTAACACACCCTAATAACTTGGATAATTATTCAAGGGTTTGATAAATAAGGAAAACAAAACATGATTTTTACCATTAAAAATGCTAAAGTACTTTAATCTCTACTAAATTGGGTTTTGAGAGGCTTTCCTTTATGATTTTGATGTACCTTAATGAAACTTAGATCATATTAATTTATTTAAGTGAATTATATCACCATGAAAATTCATCTTTAAACATCCAAAACACATTTTTGAGAGCACACAGTCTTTATAAATTTCTTAATAGTTGATAGCACATTAACACAAAGTCTTGACTATGTATTTTAGGCATTTGAAGCTCCAAAGATATCCTTTGATATCATAGTGCCATTGGTAACCAT
Organism: Torreya grandis; assembly: GCA_037957365.1. Lineage (NCBI taxonomy): Eukaryota > Viridiplantae > Streptophyta > Pinopsida > Cupressales > Taxaceae > Torreya > Torreya grandis. The sequence goes on along the minus strand of JARHVA010003318.1, from coordinate 889,151 downwards.
AAATAATCTTATTATAATTTTATAAACAACGTCATGCTCTCAAAACAAACCTCTATCACTTGTTGATTCCTCATATTGCCTATCATTTGTCATTATGTCCTTCTAGCTTGCTCATTAGGTTTACAAGTGCCCTTTTGAGCTTTGAGAGAGCATAATATTAAGAAATCATATGGAATTTCCTCATAAGGTAAATTAATAATTTATCACCTTTTATAAATCCTTTAATATCATTCTAAGGTGATTGATATACTCTCAAACACTTAAAATGTCATTAGACCTACAATTGTAACTTGTAGAAGGCCCCATCTCACTCAAGCTACCTCAAGAAAGACCCTATAAAATATGAATTCACATAAAAATTAATATATTATGAAATATTTGTATTTAAATTAAAACATGATCTTGAAAATTATTGAAAATGAATAACACTCAACTTATATATTAAACATGCTTGAAAACTGCCAAATCTCAATTTCAAAATAAGACACCAGTTTCTTATCAAAAGACTCTTTATAAAGACAAAATACCTAATTAGTATATGATGAAAACATTTATATTTTACCCTAAAATAATCCATATAAAAACATTTTTATTCATCGATCTTTGGAGTGAATAAATGGAGATAAACTTGGACCCTATCTAGATGACTAGGACATAGTGACCCCCTTACACTCTTAGCAATTGTTAATAAATATGGGGAAATTAATATTAAAACCAATATTACTAACTTTTATTTAACTAGGTTACCTATCATTTCCCAATATCTTTGGATCTGAGTCTTTCTGTCATGCCTATACTAAACAAAAATTGATGGCCTTCTTAGAGCTACCAATGAGGTCGATATTAGAGATAAGTTGGTTTTCTACATTTTGAAACATAAAAATCCATTAAAACCATGTATTTAACATTTCAATGAACAAATAAGGTCCTAAATATGCATTAAGTTCAATTTTACTTTGAATAACTATATGGATAGCCTCATTATAGGACTTTTTAACACTAAAACTACTACAATCACTTGAGAACCCTAATGAAACTGATTCAAAAGGAATTTATTAGATATTTTAATGATTTAATATGTACACCATGTACTTATTTTGATATTATCTTTCCATCCACATGCAAAACCTACTCCATAAACCATAAAGTGATCTAAAATGTCATCAATTGGGTCATGAAGTTAGTCAATATATCACCAACTAGTTTGATAAATTATTTGAAAATTGACTTGAACTTGAAACAAGCCATGAGTCCTATAAATATTTTCTATACTCATTTCATCTCTTTAAACAAATTGAAATAGGTCAATAGGTGGCTATACAAGTGCATCACCATGATGATTAAAGACTTAAACTCATATAATTTTCATTAAACTTTGCTAATCAAGGCTTTAGATGACCATCTCAAGGATATTACAATAACAACATGACAATAAATAGTTAAAACAACATGACAATCAATGTTTCAAGTGATAGGGGTGACATTTTTCCTTGTGAGTTCAAAATTATCAGCATTAACCAATAGGGTTTACTTTTTAGTGTATTTTTGTAGGTTGTTAACCTTTTTATTTCATTAGTGAGGTTCACCTTAAACATGAATACTTACTAATTAAAAATAATAAAACACAACAAGGATTTGGTATATTATATTTTATTAATTGCATGAAATACAATTATCCACAATGCCATACTAATTGTACAATTTTTCCCATTCTTTTTGAAAGTTCCATCCATAAATCTATTCATATTATAAAGTTAGGTAAACAATGTAGTGTACAAAATCAAAATAAATGTTTTTAATTGTGTTTTCTAATCCAATAGTATGTAGGGTGAGTATTAACATACTCATATCAAATATTATTTATGAAATAAAAAAGATGTTTATAACTACAATATTGAATTAACATTCAATTGACACACATGATAACGTTCAATTAAAGAATATGAATAAACATGCTAAATACATTAATTTAGAGTATGAAATTAATAATTTAATTCAATATCATGCCATTTAATATTTAATAAAATTCTTATAGTATTATATTTAATCCCATGTAATGACAAAATAATTGCACAAGTGATTTATTTAAGTAAGGAAAAATTGTTATAACCATACATAATTTTATTATTTACATAAGGTAAACTAAATAGGGTATACGATTGTTATTGCATAGTATTAAATCAGTAAAGAAGATCTTTGAGACTTAACAATTCTAAACAAAAGACTTATTTAATAATTCACATATAATCCCATCCTTAATTGATAACCCAAATAGATTTAATTTAAAAATATTTTTATGTTAATGATTCCAAATCAAATGGACAAAACCTTAAAATTAAACCCATTTACTTCAAAAATAGATTTACATAAGATAAAAAATATACCAATATATTTTAATAAAAATACACCAACACTTCATATTCATTACTCAAGATAAGTATAAATGAGTTCAAAATAAAAATAGATCAATGGTCCTTCCCAAGTTAATTTTTCAAAAAATTAATATGTCTCAATGTTAAGTTAGACTATAGCTAATCCTCATAAAATTATAATTATATATAATACTTCACTACAAGAGCTTGTACACATACAAACATCAAAATAATCAAATGAATGGCCTTCAACAAAAATAGAAAGGCAACATAATATCATGGTCAAGTTGTATGTGATTCATATTTGACTAAGCTTAATGAAATCAATCTCAAACATTTATAACAATTATCTCTCAAATATAAACTAAGTTATTAACATCCAATAAATATTTAAAAATATATAACTTCTATTAGTGTTGAAGGCCATTCATTTAATTATTTTGATTTTTGTATGTGTACAAGCTCTTGTAGTGAAATACTATATAATCAAATGCTGATTTGTCAACAAATCAATATGTCTCAATGTTAAGTTAGACTATATCTAATCCTCATAAAATTCTAATTATATATAATACTTCACTACAAGATCTTGCACACATACAAAAATCAAAACAATCAAATGAATGGACTTCAATGGAAATATAAAGGCAACACAATATCATGGTCAAATTGTAGGTGATTCATATTTGACTAAGTTTAATGAAATCAATCTCAAACATTTATAATAATTACTGCTCAATTAGTAACAAAGTCATTAACATCTAATACATATTATTTAATATACAAACTCAATCAAGATTAAAAATACACATTTTTTTAATTTATATTGAGAACTATTGAATGCTATCCATTTAGACTCTACAAATGTCATTCATAGTTCTATTAAAAAATCAAGTAGATCATACAATAATTACATATATTGACAAAATAAAATAAAGGATTTGGTTATGGTAATGAAGACCAAATTGAACCAGACTTTATATAAAAACAACCATTATTACAATGAGTAATACAAATGATATAAGTCTACCTACCCAAAAATAAAAGCCATAACATAAATCACCCTCTAATTTAAAAAATAATAGTTCATGATTTGAATTAAAATAATCATGATAACCACAATGATCATGCCCATAATATTACATAATTCTAAACACAATTCAAAATAATATGCAAGTTGAGTCACTTTCATAGTCATTTTAACACAACCATAATGCCAAAATCATTTCCCATAACTCCATAAGAATTATAACAAATTCTTCCTCTACTATACGCCTTCCATAATATCATAAATTAATTAATTTTTGGTTATGTATAAAAAAGATCAAGAACCTAATAGTTACCAAATTGAAACAAGTAAGAAGAAATAAATCTAAATACTTGTATAGAACATACTAAGAAATGCATATTTCTCTTTATCAAGAAACTAGATACTTCAAATAATTTAGTTGAAATAGACATGACTAATTAAATAGAAAACATGGTCACTCAAAAAGGTTCTTCATTACAAACATTCCAGTTATTAATTTAATAAAGATTAAAATTGTCCAATTAAAATAATTGTATCACTCCATAAAATTTAATAAGGCATAATATTCTATTTGCATCTAGTTAAATACCCAACATACAAACCCTTAAGATGAATCCAATCATTATTATTGAGTAGTCACATTAGAACCCATGGAACTATTATTGATTTAACATTCAATCTAGCTCAAAAATATATAATTTAAGGTGACTAAAGTCAATATACCATAATAAATAACAAGTTATGTTTTATAGATTATAAAAACAAAAACAAGCCTAGTTTGATATAAATTTAATTCAAGAGGATCATATTTATTGCATCCATATAAAGTAATTTCAAATCTCTTAATAAAATTAACCAATATTCCTTCTAATCCACATTAACTCTATTTAACAATGAATTCACAACCATGCACTTTGTATACACATAATATTTTCAAACTTTATCAATTACTAATGCTCTTTATCTTACAAGAACCCGTCGAGTCTTAATTTCTTTGAGTGCATTCCCTAAAGGGTGTACCAAGAAAGGGGAAAGAAAACCATTGATGCTTCATAGGATTGTTGTCCCTTTTTTCCACTTGGTATCTACACACTTTGTCTCCTAAAATGCATTCCCCTAAGATTTATCTCCTATTTTCACACTCCTCTAGTATTTTACCACCTTTATTATCCATTTCCCTAACCTAAACCCCTTTTTGGTAGTTTACATGACTATGTCAGACACATCAACCTTGTATTTTTATTTACAAAATCTTACTAAGAACTAATTTGGTCATGGCCAACATAGTTCATTATCTAGTTACTTTTTTTTATCAATTTCAATACTAGGTCAATCAGGTCGACCTTGTCAACCAATTTTTTTTGAAGGGTTTAGGGTTAGATCTACCTATATAAACACATGCATTTTCCATTTGTAAGATAAGATAAAAAGTAATATATATTAAGCATTTGATTATCCACCATTCTAGTTGAGGTTCATGCTTAGGGTTTCATACTTTCTTTAGATATATGGATCTTATCTTGTGGAGAAGTATTTTGGATGCATTGATAGGTTGTGTATCCTAGAGCTAATTTATCTTTATCATACTTACATACCACAATGACCTCTTATGAAGAACCTTGTCCAAGTGAGAGATTAAGGATCGATGGGTTCATATTCAAAGTTAAGTATTCCTAACTTTGTTCTTCCTTTGTAAGAGTAGATAGATATGCATTTTGCACTTATCTTCCATCCATTAGGATTCCATATACATTAACATGAGTATATTTATTTTATGAATGTTTAGTTTTAGTGTTTATTACTCCCCACTTTGTGCCACAAGCTTTGGTGAGCACTAGGTCAGATTTTTGATTTACTTATTATTAGTTTAGTGAATATGAAAACATAGGACCTAGTTAGGGTTATTGCATAGTTTCTTGACTAGAGGCTTTAGAATCCTCCCTAGTCATATTATTGTGGTAAGATATCCCTTTGATAGGTTTAGTGGATCCATATTAGTCATGACCCTGATTATCTAATTTATCCTCAATTAGAAGTGTAAGTAGGATCTATTTTCTCCAAGCTAAGATTGATTTATAGATATGTTATATTCCTCAATGCATATATTTTGGTGAATATGAATCTAAACCTTGTAGGTTTTATTTCACACTTTAATTTCTATCAGTTTATTAGTTTTTATATTTGTGATACTATGTCGACCAGGTTGATATAGTTATAACTTTTATGTGTAGGTTTAACACATCGTCATATCAAAGTGACTATGTTTTTTCTATGCAGGTCTTCATCAAATATAATTTATCAAATCAAATAAGTTGACATAATTTTATTATTCAATCATAGATAACAAACTAATTTTAACAAGTTGATTTAGTTTTCTAGTTAGCTTCTAGATAAGAAACTAAGTTAGGCAGGTCAACTTAGTCTTCCAGTGATCCTCTAGATAACAAACAAAATTAGGCAGGTTGACTTAGTCTTCCAATCAACATCTAAAAAATAAACTATATTGAATAGGTTCATTTAATCATCTTATTAGGATTTAATAAATAGGGTTTCATATAACTAGGTTAAACTAGTTGAATTAGTTTGTATAACTTGCAGCATTCAAGGAACTACAAAAAAAAAATTGCAATCCTAATCATCTTCTAGCCCACCAATGTTCCTCTCTTTCTCTCTATCAATTTAGTACTTCATTATAGTTTTATTTTGTTCAAGTTTGTAGTCTTTAATACTAAAATCTTATAGCAAACTAAGTCAACCTAATTAATTTAGTTATATATCTTATCTTTTGTCTAAAATACTAAGTTAACTTGGTTGACTTAGTTCTTAAAGACTCTTACTTATATAGAATAATAGTGACCCAGTTGACTCTATTATGTACTATTTGCATATAGTGTCATCTTAACCAATTATGTACCATTCTTAATCTAGGAATTAGAAACTATATTCTAGTAATTTACTCACACTTTCATTTTTAGTTGTTTGTATGTTTCGAGTAGATCCCATAGTCTAATTAGGTTGTTTTTCAGATTACAGTTTAGTTGCACTATTTTACTATTTTTGCACAAACAACCAAATCAAAAAAATACTCAAAATGCATTTAACATATATATTCCCAAGGTCTACCAACTTGGGTTTCATCACCAAGGGGTAAGCTAACTTGGTTTTCATGTCAAGTATAAACACATGATTAGTGGTATATATTAGAAAATCACCCAACACCCTTATCACTATGATATTATTAGTGAGGGTTTAGGACCCAATATAAATCTAGTATCATTGCCAACACATATCCCTTTCAGCCTAAACATCTTGAAACCATCCATAGATTGCTTTTTAGTTCCCTACTTTTAGCCAACTTCCCTATCACACTTAAAATAACACTTTATAATAATATAACAAGACTTAGGATGACCACTTAGTTATAATTTACTTTTTATTTGACTACTTGATCTCTAATCATTGTATATTGTATGAAAAAAATTGCATTAACCAGTGTCGGTGTAAGGTTTTGTGTTATGTGCCCTAATTGGATCATTCTCATTGATCCAACTATTTGTGTGTGTTATTCCATTTATTACTTCAAATTAGATTGAAAAACCTTTCCCTATTTTTATCACAATGTCATTCTATTTAACATAGTCTCTTATAGACTGTCCTTTTTCCTACCTATAGTAAAAATTCAACTTGGTTGATTATGTATCCTTATTGGACTATATTTTTTCCTACCTAGAGTACTATGTTAACCTAGGTGATCTTGTACACTTTTCTTTCAATCATGTTATAGTACTAAGTTAACATGGTCAAATATATATCCTTATCAGACTTTATTTTACCATATCTACAATAGTAAGTAAACCTAGTTGACCTTCCACTCTTTTCTATCAATCAGGTTCAGTACTAGGTCGGCCCTATATCTTTATTACACAATATTTTTCCCTATCTATAGTAGTAAGTCAACGTAATCGACTCTATATCACTTAATACCATTTATGTTATAGTTCATAGTTGATTTGGTTGACCTTTTATGCTTCTTGGCTCATTCTCATACCTTATTTAGAGTACAAAGTTGACCTAGTTGACCCTATACTCTTATTTATCTCTTGGATTATTGAACATAGTTGACCAAGTTGACTCTATATCCTTCCTATCTCTTTGATTTTGCATTAGGATCATCTTCCTTAATATTTTTCCTTCATCATGAACTTCATATTTGAATATATCATTAAGTTTAATTTAATAGATATGATGATTTTTATCAACCCCAATAGGTTCTCCCATAAGCAGTTTGTGGCTCTTACCCTAGATGATAGTAATGTGCATGCAACCACTTGCACTAAAAAATATGTGACCCCTCCTTATTCCTCTTCACTTTTTAATCCTCTCCTATCATTTTATGATCAACCTAAATTATAGTATACCCCAAAAATGATCTTCTTCATCAATGTAATTTCCTCAACATCAAGGAACAAATCCTTCTACTATTTACCATCTCATGAGAAGTGGTCAAGTTGAGGAGCCCCATTCACCTTCTCACACATTATCACATGGATTTATGGACACTAGCTTCTTTTATTCTTAGCCTCTTCCTTCTATCTTAACCTCTTCTCATACCATGACATCTTTCTCTTCGATTTCCTCCACCTCCATGCCTAGTATCTCTACTAACATGGTAGGCTTTACATCTAGTGGACCTCTTTCAAGACCCACTCTTCTCAATTTTTATACTAGTGCTTCATTTGCTACCCATGGTAATCATTCCTCTATTTCTAATTCTTATCATCCCTATACTAGTACATATTTTTCCACGTAATCAAATCATGATACTAGTGTCTCACTTACTAATAATTATTCTCAAGATACTCCTAACACCTATAGTGCTACACAAGGCACTACTACCAATTCTAATACTTCACACAATGCCAATAATAAAAATCAAAAAAATCAATTTTTAAGATAAACTCTTAATCAAATGAATTTTTTTTATGATAAAAATTTTAATCAAAATATGAAAATACAAAGTCATCTTATCCATCTTCAAACCCACTCTCAATAGATTCCATGGGGAATGCATAACCAAAATGTTCCCTTACCTCCTCTTCAATATTCCCATCATAATATTATCCATCAACTTGATGTTATAAAAATAATCAATCATCCTCAAAATTAGCCTCTTACACCTCAAATTTCTAATATTTATAAGGGAGGTATCACCCCTACCATTACTTACAATGGGTCAACTGATCCTACTTTCCACTTTAAAACATTCGGAAATCTATATAAATATTTGGTAAAGTTAAATTATTTTTATTCTACCAAGATATTAACAAAAAATCTCATGGGTGATGCTTTATATTGGTACAACAAACTCAAATCTCATTCTATCACTAGCTTGGAATATTTAGTCAATGCTCTAGTCTAAGAATTTCAAACTAGTGATCTCCCTAAAAATACCTTAGCCCATTTTATCAATTGTAAGCAACTTGAGACCAAAGCTATAGAATATTTCATAAAATTATATAAGATATTGTCTAATAAATGTGAACATAATATGGTAGATGGCAACCTATTACATCTATTTATCATGCTCTTTTTCCCAAGTTATAATATCAGGTTTAAACTCTCTCACCATAACCTTTATAATAATCCATTGGCCAAGAAAATCATAAATATTTGCTCATACATCAATTCAAGCCATCCCAACCTTATATGGGTACTCACATGTTAAACAAGAATAGGAACCATCATGCTATAAATGATGGTATAACTAAATCCTATTATACCATTCATACAATTCAAGATTTTATTCCAAAATAGACTCTAGAACAATCTTACCCTCCTAACCACATCACTAATCATAATTTATCTTCAACCAATAACATCATGTTCATAAACATTTATCATTTACCAAGTCCTCTTTCATGATAACTTGATCCCACTCATCCCATAAATTCTTGGTATGATCTCAATAAATGCTTTTGGTTTCATGTTAGTTGGGGTCATTCTCATGAGACTTGTAGGCAAATTCCTAATTTGGCTATGGATTTCCTTCGTGATCCCAATTTTCACCATGATTCTATTTTTTGTAAACATTAACAAGACTATGGAATTACCTTTAAATCCAATGAAACATAAACTAAATCTCAAGCATTGAACCAAGATAATGTTCATTTAGCCATTTATTAAGATCCTCTTCTAGATCACCAAGATAATCTATACAAACCTATCCCTTCTACCAGTAATGTTGATAGTATTATTGACCCAAATCTTGAAGAGAATGTGGTCAATATGACTAATTTGTGAAGGTTGGTTTCCTTCATTAATCCTTGTCCCATCCACACTCCTTAATTATCTCTCACTTTTTATGTTATCCAAAACTTTTCCCCAGCTCACTGAATAGATTTGGGATAAAAAGTCCTTATATATTTTGATGAACCAATTCTGACACCTCCCTTCAACAACACTTCTCATGCCATTTATATCATTCCTCCATCCTATTTACCCATCACCAATGATACTCAAACTTCTATCAACACTTATTCTTAGACCACACATACATCAACTACCCCATCTTCTCAAGATAAATAATAAACTTGTCCTCGAATTCAACCTTTTTCATCTTATCAACATAAATTCACATGTACTTTGGATACTCCTTTATAGGAACTAGTTCAACACTATGAACCTCTTTCCAATAATTCTCTTATCGGTTTTAATGAATTGGATCCTATCACAAAACTTACTAATATCCCATCTCAAATCCCATTTCTTAAACTTATGAAAACCTTTATGCATCATCATAATCATCTTATGTAGCTTTTGTTTAAAATTAACAGCCCTCATGATCCCCTAAAAGGATGTAAATCCATCATATTTGGATCATAAAATATCATTTTTTAAAAATGCAAAGAGATTTCCATACATGTTGATGAAACAATTGACACTTATCTTTCCCTCAAATTCCCCATTTCTTCTATGACCCTTAATGAAATCTACTTTGTGTGGATGATCCTCCTCTCTTTATCAGTGTCCAAATTGGTGATATCCAAGTCAAGAGTGACTTGATTGATGAGGTTTCAGTAAATTCTATTATCTCTCTCAATTTTATTATAACCATTAGGTATTTTGATTGTAATCTTAAGTCCAAATAAAACACATGTTAAGGATATTAATGATGGCATATGCCTCCCTTAGGTTATGTGTGGCTCCCTATCATCATCCCACCTATCATTATTCACATGAAGGTGATGATATTTAAATTTATTCTATCCTATAAAATTTTGCTCGATAGTCCATGGACTCATCGCATGAGAGCAATTGCCTCTTTCACTTGCCAATATGTAAAATTTACTCATAATGGATCCATCTATAGGATTCAAGGTGATACTAACCCTTGTAATTTAAAATAGTTTCAAGACCATGGTGTATTCAATATTCCCACCTTTAAATCCTTTTCAAGTATTACATTTCATGAATCTTAATGGTTTAACTTTCCTATCATTTCAACTTGAGCTTATAATGGTCACCCTAAACTCATCAGGAATATACACCCTAACCTCCTAGATTTTGATGATGATTAGCTTGATGATATCAATCTAAATGTTAAAATATCAAATCTCTCACCTCATCTTATTCTTTATCTCCCCCCTTCTTTGCAACGTCATTCCCATTAACCACCTAGTGATGACATACCCATTGTGTTAACTAAGACTTGGCATTGCATTCATAATACCAAATTAGATTAGAAGGTCATCCCTACCTATGACATTGATCTTCATACATGTAATTATTATTATGGATATACCTTAGAAGACCCATTCTTAGGAGGTCTTGTTTAGTTTATAATGTTGACATTATTCATTATCATTTCTCTTCACTTCAGTCTTTCAATATTTCTTATATAATTACATCTTATATCATTCCTACTTATATATTTTTCCTCTTGATTTTAGGGCAAAGGTGGTGTGCACACCTTAAATTTATAAATATCCTCATAGGAGTATGCTGATTGATCATGTTATGATTGTTGCCTATCACTTTGCTAGATATTAGGACTATTCTACCTAACTAATCCTTGAGATGCTTTCAACTTTCCTTTATCCTTCTATGCATCCTTCCCCTCCCTTAGTGTATCCTAGTTCAGATCTTATTCCCACTCCCCCTCTAGATAATTCTCGTCCTATTTTAGATCTTATTGATTCTTTAGTCATGCCTTGCCTAGTCTCTCCACCAACCCCACCTTTGGTGATGGTTCGATCCATTTACCATAGCTTACTCCTTTTCCCACCAAATGTGTTGATCATTCATATTGTGATATTCATAAATTTATTATTCATTATAATAAATACAATTTATTATACAAACCTTTCTCAACTTCTATTTACACTTCTCCTATTAGTACACCTACAAAGTCTACTAACAAGTGTATATATTACTTGCATAGCATAGATAATCAATCATCCATGCATTATCATAAGTTATGGTAATATATCGACACCTTTAATCCTACCACTCCTCATCCCATAGACAAGGATATACCTCCACAAAAATTATTACCTAAATATCTTCTCAAATATGGAGAGGTATATTATCTCTAGCACTAATGCACTACTCATCATACTGATTATTATCTCATCCTTTAGCATCATTTGAAGGATCACCTCATGAATATTATTGTGCCTACTAAACTTTAATAGGTCACCCTAATAATTAGGCTCCCCATTCTTCTCCCATGGATCCACCACCTATGGTCCCTTTTCCACCCACCATTTTTCCACTGGTGATTCCCTTACCTATAGATCCTCCTTCCCTAATGTCACCTTCTCCACTAGTGACTCCTTTACCTATTGCCATTTTCTATTAGAGAACCCTTAATATCCTAAATATTCCATTCCCATTACTTATCCTAATCATACCCTACATGATATCCCTCATTATCATGGTCATTTAGGTTTTATTACATTTTCCATTGAGGAGATTCAACATGAATTATTTTCTCAACTTTCCATGAAGATCAATGAGACTTTGGTTGTAGTCTAAGTTCAACTTCATAGAGACTTATCAAATTTTATGGATAATATGTGTAGACAAATATATCAATATTTATAAACATAATCATGGTGTTCTTTCATTTGGATTGGATGTGTTCTAAAAATTTACATTTATCTATTTTACATCATTTGACATTATGTCTAATTATTTTTTATCTTACATGGTAACTTTTTTTTTGCATTACATGTTACTTATGATGTCATTATTATTTGTATGTTCTTTTATAGATTATTTTTAATAATTACATAATAATTCTTCATGAGTATATTTTTTATGGTTCCCTTGTTATTTTTCATGATTGTTTGCTATCTTATCTCTATAAACACATATAATTATTATTGTGACTTGGCTATACAAACCTTACTCAGTTTAGTCATTCCTCATATACCATGTGATCAGTTAGAAAATAATTCATCTCATTATAATATATTTTTTCTAATATAATTTAGATCTCCCCTTATTTCCCTTTATTACCTTTTGTAAACTAAGCATGCACATGGTTGAGACTTTAAATTACATGCTAGTTCATAAATAATCATATGTGTTTTAGTCATTAATGTCTTTGGATACTTAGATTATTTTATCCTAATCTTAAATCTCACTCATGTGTATCAATTTATCTCTCTTGACTATAATTCCAAGACAATATGGAGGGGTAATCTTAAAATCCATAAAACTTCAAAATTATAAATCATTAAACAAAAGGAAATGAACTAAAAGGAAATGTTAAAAATTTCTCAAAAGTTAAATCATATTGAAAGACATGATTGTAAGAACATATTTTTATAATCAAAACCAAAAATCCATAGCTGGCCTCATGATAGAGTTAATATCCATTTGGGTTTAGGAGGATAGTACATTAGAAAAAGAGAATAAAAAATATTTTAGTGCTGCCTACTTTCTCATGCAAGTACCCAGTCTTCACAGTAGACTAACAACTTTATAAGGGGTCTTGAGGAATAGGTAACATGTCATGGGAAGGTAGGTCAATTTTAATTTTCTTGCTCAAAAATACCAACATGAGTTTATCTTAGTACCACACTTATTTTATTACACAACTTTGTGCCTATAATGAACATGTATCGTTTGTATATTGATCGTCACTAGTCACTTAGTGTCTTTTCATTTCCTTAGTGTGCCTCATATATCCTAAGGTATTATCATAAGATTCCTATATTATTATTATTACATTCCATAAATAATAATATTTCCCCTTGAGAATTTTGTTTTTCATTGATCACTTCTCTTAGGGATCCCATTTGTGAGTTGTAGTGTAAGACCTTGGAAAGGACTAGGCCTTCCCTACAGATTACCAAATTTTCACATTACCATTCCAAACATCCTATTTTACCATAATTTAACATTGTTTACACCTCATTGGTGTTCCCTTTGTGATTTGAAGTGTGATACCATGGATAAGACCTAGCCTTCATCAAAAAAATTTTAAATACCCAAGTCACAACAAAATTACATGTGTCAAATATAACATAAAGTGTTATTGTTTATAAGTTACACATCATCCACATGCTTCCCATCTTGATTTAGTATATTTTATGCTTAATTATTATTTCACTTTTATCTTATTTTCCAATTGCATGTAAGAATTTATCCATTTTTCTTAAGTTTTTCATTCTTCCCAACATGAATTAGTGTGATTAATTTAAGACCTTTTTGCCAATTTTGTTTCTCTTTTATAGTTCCTAATGTGATTTAGTATGATTGATTGAATTAATTAATTTAACATTGGTATTTCATGTGCTTTCAATTTTATTATATTATTTTCATACTTCCCAACATGATTTAGTGTGATTTTAGCTAATATTTTTCATGGTTTAAAAATATTTTGCCCTCTTGTTTACCACTTTTTCTTTGTTTATTATACTTAGTCATATTTTTTATTACACATTTCCCATTTTGATATAGTGTGGATTGCAATTTTTTTGATTAATTATAGTTTTCCATGGCCTTTTCACCTTTTTTATTTTTAACCATGCATGTGTACTACATAATGCTATAAAATAAAACACCCCACATATATTTCATATAACATATACCACAAAATCAAAATACATGTGATAGAAATAAATATATACATGCATCAACAACCATAACCAAAATATAACTCATAATATCAACATCCAATTATCAAAAAAAAATATCTCTATATATCATGTCTTTTTATACCAAATATCAAAAATACATCTCCCCAACTCTATGCCTAAGTTTCATCATGCCTATTTTGTGGCCTAGACATACTTCCCATAGATTCCCTAGACTATCCCCTCTATACAGTGCATTTTGATGAGGTTATTTGAGATCTCAGCCATGCTACCTATCCATGTAGCTTGACCTCCTAGGCCTATACATATCCCAACTAGATCATGGTAGCCATATGTACAACTCTCTCATGTGCTATGGCATACCAAACCTATGTCTCTCTAACTTCCATTCCTATCAATGGTTGAAATCAATATTTACATGTCTATAAGTACCTTGTGACCTCCCCCACCAATCTAAACTAGCTCACCTAAGCAAGGTTAGATGGTACCATATGATCATCCAATGTGGTAAGGTCGTATGGTTCCATCACTCCATCAAAAATGTCATGAACTAATAACATGACTATGGATCCCCATCTAGTCCCCTTTATCATAGGGTTTGTGAAACCCAAAACCCAAGACCTAAATAGATATCAGATCACATATATATCTAAAAATATATATAACTAGTATTATATCTCAAAAACTAATAAATCCAAAATTTATTACCTATCTTGGTGTCACCAACAACTATCTAACCATATGCTCATCCACTAAGAGTAATCTCTCCATCATCCCATCCCTTAAGCACCTCATTTAAGGGTCACCTCCCAATCAAATAAAAACATGGAGTCACCACGTACACACATCTCAAGTCTCTCCTTAATGGTTCCTTTATCAACCAACTCTAACCTAGGTTGACTGCCAAGTCATCGTGTATCACCAACCTCTATGTTTGATACCATAGATGTCATCTCCATAGATGATGTACCTGAGGTGGTCACTGACTCTCTTGATGTGGTGCCTACTTGGGTCCCTATTACACCCATGCATCCACATTCATGCCCTCTCCTCCTCTAACTTTTGGCTATCATGCTTGACCAGTCCATGGTATTACACACCATGGTCAAATCTCCATTAAATTAGCTAGCACTTCTCCTCTTCCTATCCCCTTTAGCTCTATCACATTTCATGCCCAAAACATAAGCACTATTATAGGATCCGCTAGATGTAGAAATCCAAACTGACCTAGTAAGCATGCCACTAATTATGGATCTAACCAATAGGTATAGTGTCATGTGACACACTATACATCCATATTTAGGACCATGGTCACCCAAATAAGAATACTCATAGCAATATGTGCATAGGGATACCACATGATCTCTCCTTATGTGATTGTCTACAATGTTGACACGTGGGGCACAACCTGCACTACCTAGTCCTATCTCCATCTAATAATATAAGGTTACCTATCATTAACCACATGGGGAAACCTAGTTAGCTAATACATCAAAAACCTCTCATATATCCATGTGCTCAATAATACTACTAGTCATATGGTCTTTTGACTATTGCAAAAATTATTCACCTTTCAAAAGTTTACTATCAAATTTCTTATTTTGCTCATATTTTTGTATCTACTAACTCTTTTTACAAACCATAAAATTATCTATAATATCGATTCCATAAATGTTATATCCCTATGTTCTAAATTTTTTGATCCTTCACTCTTTTTTAGTAATATCTATAGGTTCAGCTAATGTTCCTCACATTGGACACCTTCACATTTCTCACATCTCCTTCTTTATCTAAAACACTAAGGTAAGTAAAGGTATCTACTTTTAAATTTTGTCCTTTCAATTATCTTATTTTATCTTTACTTCACTTTATTCAGCTTCAAAATTATGTCATTATGTTCCTTTCCTGAATCACCATCCCATGTTACACCTACATGACACGTGATGAGATTTAAATTGGGCACATATATACACAATATTTTCAAACTTTATCAATTATTGATGTTCTTTATTTTGAAATAATCTATTGAGTCTTAATATCTCTAAGTGCATGCACTAAGGGGTACACAGGGAATGGGGTAGGTAGACCATTAGTGCTTTACATGATTATTGTTCCCTTTTCCACTTGATATCTACACACTTGTCTCCTAAAAACTATTCCCCTAATATTTTCCTCCTATTTTCACCCTCTTCTAGTCATTTACCACATTAATTATCCATTTACCTAGCCTAAACCCCTTTTTGGTAGTTTACATGGCTATGGTAGTCACATTGACCATGTATTATTATTTGCAAAAGCTTACTAAGAATTAAGTCAACCATGGCTATCATAGTTCATTATCTAGTTATTTTTTTTAATTTCAATACTTGATTGATTGAGTTGACCTTATCAGCCAAAATTTTTAGAAGGGTTTACGCTTAGATCTTCTTATTCAATTTTCCATTTCTAAGAAAAGAGAAGTAATATATATTGTGCATCTACTTTTTTGCCATTCTACTTGAGGAGCAAGCTTAGGGATTCACACTTTCTTTGAAAATATAGATCTTATCTTATGGAGAAGTCTTTTGGATGCATTGATTGGTCATGTAGCCTAGATCTAATTTATTCTAGTCATCCTTATATACTACAATAATCTCTTCAAAATCACTTTGGCCAAGGGATAGATTGAGGCTTTGTGGGTTCATACTCAAAGGCAAGCCTTCCTGACTTTATTTTTTGTATTGTAAGAGTAGATAGATTTGAATTTTCACTTATCTTCCATACATTAGGATTTTGTATACATTGATGTGAGTATATATATTTTATTCATGTTTAATTTTAGTGTTTATTACCCCCCACTTTATGCAACAAGCTTTGGTGAGCACTAGATTAAATTTTTTCTTTACTTGTTATTAGTTTAGTGAATATGAAAAAATAGGACCTAGTTAGGGTTATTGCATAGTTTTACTTGACTAGAGGCTTTGGAACCCTTCCTAATGACATTATTTTGACAAGATATCCCTTAGCTAGGTCTATCAAGTCCATATTTCTCATTACCTTGATTATCTAATGTATCCCCAATCAAAAGTGTAAGTAGGATCTATCTTCTTTCAGCTAGGATTGATTTATAAATCTTTTGCATTTCCCATTGCATATGTAATTCATCTTAGTTAAATCCATAAGACAATGAATATGCTACATTAAAATAATTTACATGAATGTAATGATCCCATCCATTATTGGGTTTTACCTTTCCACCCCAACTATTAATTTGGAAGGGAAATAAACACCCAATGATTAAATTTTAACACACATATATTATTGCTTACATGATGTAGATAGAGTCAAGGTAGTAGGTTTAGGGTTTTAAGACAAAAATAAAAAATACAAACAAATAAATAAGACAAATATTACTAAACCCTATTGATTGTAAAATAGTTTAATGAACCATAAAATAAACTCCAAAAAATTGTAATGAAAATAAATAAATAGTGTCCTCCTCATACCTGTGTTTAAATTCAAAAGATAAAATAATAACAAAATTTCAAAAATATCCCAAACATAAAATAGAAATAACCAATCAAGCTTGTCATTTTATTAGTTCACCTATATGATACCTTGGTCAAGGTGTAATTGTATATTCTCACCCATAATGTATTTATTTGATTGAATATTATTCAATTTGTGTTCACTGAGGAGACACATAATGTTTCCAATCCATAAATAAGTCTTGGTTAAAATTTATAAGAAATTACTAAAACATTTGTGCCCTAAAAAAGGTGTAACCACTTACTCATTTAGTTGTAAAATGTATTACTATAAAGAGTCTCAACAACCAACTATTTCATCCTTCTTTATCTTTTTTCCTTTTTTCTTCTTCTTTTCCACTATTTTCCCATTCCACTATTTAACCATTCTCTATTCACATTTACCAATACTTATATCTAGTAGAACTATCCATTCTACCAATTGTAACTCTACTAAACATAATAATGGGTATTTAATAGTCCCATTACCTAGTTATAAATGCATGTTGATGAATGTAAAACCTTCATTGACCTAAATTCTCCACATAATATTCATGCATGGTATCCAAAACAAAAACATCAAGTACTTTCTAATTAAAATGGAAACCCTAATTGAGTTTAATGACATAAGTTAATTCCAATATTACCATGTGGCTATGTTTATTAACCCCACAATATATTCCATGAACCTAAGTCTTTTATGACTTATGGTTCAAGTAATAAATTTTTAATAAATCCATGGTCCTTTATTAATATGCCTCCTCCCTTAGTGTAATTCAATGAAATTATACACTCAAACCCACAAAAAATATCAAGATCAATGTACACAAAATGGTGAACAGTAACAAGACCTTCAACATCCATCTTGTATACTTGCATATGCTAAACTACATCTAAATGTAAACGTATATTGATTTAAAAAATTTAGAACTTTGTCATTCATAACTCTATATTTGTTATTTTCTTTAGAATAATAACATTCAAGAATCACAACAATAAAATAAATTAATAGAAATCAATAATATATAATAAATGCATGACATACAAATCAAAATCAAAATCAAAATCAAATAAAAAATGTTTTGGTTCAAGCTGCTTATTATACCTACATTTTCCACCTTTATCACTACCCACAAGATTCCCCATCCAACCTAGCTCAACTGAGGAAACACATACAATCATGATAATAAAAATCATTAGTAGTACCTAATCATGTATAATCAAATCAAATATAAATGAAAGTAATGCTTAGTTAAATATATAACAATAATAATAAATAGTCTAAAATACAACAATCTTCTAAAAATAATTAAAATGTCCACCATTAGCATCTGCATCAAAATGTCAATATAGAATTATATTTCAATAAATATTCATAGTTAGAATGCTAGTTAGGTGTGGTAATGAAATAAATTTGACACATTGGCATGCTAACAAGGATATAACTCTCATCTACTGTGTTCAAAGTTGATCAAGTAAATTTTGATATGATAATGAGAAATTAAAGATCATGACCTTGACACAAACTATTATATGAGGAACTATTAAAGGAATATAAACATAACCTAGAAGATGAATTTATCTTTGATCATATCCTTTACAATTTCTTTGGTTAGATTTAAGTTTACATTCAGAGTAACCAAGTATTTTAATAAAGTCAAAGGAGGAAACACAAGTGTTAAAATGTTCATCAATCAAATCACGCTTGACTTGGATCACTAGATTGGACACTGATGAATAACATAAGATCATCCACATGAATAAAGTTCTCATCAAGAGTCATTGAAGCTAGGAAATTTAAGTGAGACACATATTTAAAGTTTCATCAACATGTATAGATATTTGCTCACATTTTTTAAGAATATAATCTTTACACTTAGACAAAGTGGCTTCTTTTCCCACATGTGGAAGTCAAGGGGTATTCATTTAAAATAATAATTGAATTAAATGATTAATATGATGAGGGGATTTCTTCAAGAGTTGCATACAATGAATTTGAGATGGGAGACAATAAGTTTCTATGATATAATGCCATTCATCATATCTAGTTAAAATTGTATCAAACAAAGGTGGGAAAGTTTGAAGCAAATCCATTGAAGGGCGAGAAGAAGTGCCAATAAATTTATGGTGATATGGAGTAGTTTGTTTGGATTTATCTAATGTGGTTTAATAAAGTGTGTCATATTGGGTTAAATTGGGTAATGTCAATGGTGGCATAATTGGGTCAAGGATTGATTCTTTTAAATATTTGGATGTTTTAGGTGGTGAAGAATGCATATAAGAAGATTGGTTTATGGTTTCCAAGGTGGGTAAGTCATAATGAAAAGAATTTGATCATGAGGAATATAATTTTTGTAAATGTAAATATAATGAGTATCCAAATGTATCTTTTAATTGGACATGTGGAATAGTGTATGAAAGAGCAAGTTTTGTTAGTAGATTTGATGGAATTGTTATCATATGGTCATGTTAAATGAAAAGAGATGGATAAGTGTCTTGAATAGTATTAAAATTTTGTAAATTATTATAGTTAAAATTTGGATAAGGACTGTTGTAGGATACTACTCTCACATTTTTCATATTGATAACATTATCATTAGTAATGATAAAATTAGGATCTTTCGACAATGTTGGAAGTAGGAAGTTGAATAGTAATTGATTGATGATAATAAATGGGATCCTTGTAAGTAATGAGATTAGTTTTATCTTAATTAAGGTCATCATACTTAAGTTTTATTTCATGAGCCTTAGCATTTATTTCTTAATGTTTTTCACATGGATGAATTAAAATTAGGACCAAGGAGATACGTAGGAGAAAATTTACTAAGTTGATAACAAGTCTCATGAGAATGACCCCAATGTGCATTATACAAAACAAATTATGTGAATCACACCAAATTTTGGTAGGGTGATTATTATTAAGATATCGTGGTGAAGGCTTATGAAGACACTTTTTTATTTTTACCATTGAAATGGTTTTTGAGAATCTACATTATTCACATGGAAAGATGAAGAAATAGGTTTTTGTAAAGTTTTAGTTGAAAATGGTTATGAAAGAGTAGAATTATTAGAACCACTTGGGAAGATAGCTTTAATAGTGTGTATGGAATCATAAGTATCCATAACATAATTGTTGGTATCATGTCAATTTTTATATTTCATAGACATTCAAGTTCTGATGGGAGGGTAGGAAAGCTCAAATTGTCTTACGAGAAAATATTAACATGTGGATTGGTCTAGGGATTCTTAAAAAGATTTTGGAAAGATAGTACTAAAATGATATTGTAATTTAAGATGGATAGAGTTAGTGAAAAATTTGAAGTGTTTGTGTTCTAAACTTTTATGTTCAATTTTATTGGATAAGGATTTCCATATTTGAATGAAGAATTAGGCCATTACAAATATTGATTGTTTATAGTTGATAAAGAGAGCTAACTTTTTTTAATAAGATCATTAGTTTGGAATTAATATACCAATAAATTAACTAAGTATTCTAAATTGTATATAGTATTACACTTTATTTTATTATACCAATCCAATGCATCACCTGAAAAGGTTATAGCTAAGATCTTGGTGGCGGCAGAGCTATTGAGATTAATCCAATCTTTATACAAGTTTACAAAAGATTTCAAATGAAATGTAAGATTAGTGGATCCATTATTAGTGGAATAATAACATCTATGTCCATACCTAAAATTTAAGTAACTATGGGTTCATTTATAAGTGTTTGATATCCTTATTAAGAAGTGGACGTTTAGGTATAATGTTACCTTGTGCATAAATGAAAGGGGATGGCATTATGACTTTCCACTCCCCATTGAGTTTTTTTAGGATGATTTTGTAATTTCAAAACATGGTTTTTCATTTGAATCATTTGATTTTAACTATTAGTTTTAAAATTATCCATTTGACTCATGGCTTATAATAAAATTTGATTAGTATTAATAATGGCTTGACTAGAAGAGGTCAAATGAGATGAACTAGTGGTAGCATTTACATGAGTATTAATGTGTGAATTTTTGGTAGGTCCACTAAAGGAGATGTGAACCATGTTGATGGAAATGGAAGGTTAAGTAGATGAAGAAGGCATGGAAAATAAATAAGGTATGAAGTAAAAAAAGACATGGAATAAGTCATAGGGTGATTTACCCCAAGTATTATATAAAATACATGTGTCAATGAAGGGGGAAACCCAATGTGAGGTCCCATCATGATATTATAGATTATCATGTGATCCTTTCCCTAATGTTGAGGGTTTTCATTGATGAAAAGTATCATTTTGGAAGTGCATTCAAGATCATTCTCATCTTCTAAAATAGGCATGTTTAGAGGATAATTAGGGGATAATGGTTAAATATGGAGGATTCCCATTGTTGGTGGTCCTATTATTGAAATGTATATCAGTAATATGAGGTTTATTTAACATAGTTTATGATAGATGACACTTGAAAACTTTATGAGTGTTAGTGAAATTCATTATGTCATCTTGATTTTATAAAATAGATTCATTATAATATGTATTTCATGGTAAATGTTGAATATATTTAGGAGTAATCATGATAAGAGAAAAGAGACTGATAAAAAGAAACTATGTTAGTCACCTAATAAACTAGGTTGATCAGGATTAATGTAGCTTAAAGAATACATGAAACTAGAAATGCACTAGGTAATTTTAGTTACATAAGAATGTAGAAACAATAGTATAGAATTGTACTAGGTCAACTTGGGCTGATCTAATTACATGGAAAGATAAGGATATTAATTTTTAAGTATACTAGGTCATCTTGGGTCAATTTAGTTAGATAAATAGTTAGAGATAATATAGGACTACGTCAAACATGGTTAACTTAGTTGGATTTGGAAAAAATCTCATAATAAATTAAAAGTCTATGAGGGTTCAATCTAGTTACATAGGAAGGTAAATATAGTATAAGCCTATCTCGATCATGTTTAAATTAGTTAGATCCATAAAATTTTAGATAGTAAACTAGGAATCTATTGGGCTGACTTGGGTTGATCTAGTCAGACAAGTATGTAAAGACCATATAAAATTAGGTTGATCATGGTTGAATTAGGTGGATCTTAAAATGTTGTGATAATAAACTATATGATGTAGTTTGGAAATTATACGTAAAAAAATAGAAGATAGAAGATAGAGTTTAATTAGGTCAAATTAGTTTATTCATACATAGTCACATAAGTTGAGGCTAGCTGATCTAGGTGAAACACACAACACAAAACTATATCAATGCATGATTATTAGTTTACAATATATAAGATAATAGTAAGTAGAAAAAAGATGGAAGTTTATAACTAATATTTATAACTAATTATCTGATAAAAAGATCAAGGAAATACACTAAAAGGTTTTGAATGATTTGTGGGGGATATTAAATATACTTTCTTATCTATTTCATATTTTTTGCTTGACATTTCTTGTCACTTAATATGGAATAAGTACCATTACCATATCCCACTAAACCTAGTTTAAAGGTAATATATGAGTAACTTCTTGGTTTGAGCCATTAATTAGTGCACTATAGAATTAGATAGATGGTTGGCTTCCTAATATTTAATAAAAAGGGGAATCTTAGGCATTTCCTAAATGCAACGAGGTACATATAAACTAAATTTTATGCTTAAATATATAGTATGGTTATGATTATTTGGGAAATATAATCATGACATGATATATCTAAATGATAGACTGACCATAAATAGAGTATCACATATCCCTTCATGAAAATAACTAAGTAGACTTAAAACTACTGGCACATAGTTACAGATATCAAGATAAAGAGAAAAATACACATGAAAGTCAAGTATAGAAAACCAATTTATAAATGTAAATAAACAAGAAACCAAATACTTTCAAATCAAATATGAGGTTAAATACTATGAAAATAAAATTGAATTGCCTTGCTTATGTAAAAATTAGAAACACATAAAACTAAGTAAGTGAGGGCTAATATATATACACATAATATTTTTAAAATTTATCATTTAAATATGATTTATCTCTTGTAGGAACCTATCAAGTTCAATATCTCTAAGTGCATATATTAAAGGGTATACTAGGAAAGAGGTGGGTAGACATTTGGTGCTTCACAAAATTGTTGGTCTATATACCATTACCTAAAACCACTACAAGTTACTTTTATCCAAATCCTAAAGAAATTAAAACCTAATTATACACTCCTATAAGCAATTCACCTTCAAAAATAAATTATAACTAATCATACACCAATTTTAATACTATGTCATCCCTATTGATCTTGTTGGGAATTCATCGCACATTTAAAAAAAATTGGCCTAGCTAACCTAGTTCGAGGACTAATGAATATATGTCCCACCAAACAAGATAGACTTTGCAAACATTGTTAGTTAAAGTTCCTTTAATTTTTTAGGGTAATCCTTGCATATAAATATGCCCTTAAATTCAATTCAATAGAGATGAACATTCAATTTTGCATTGCTACAACTTTTAATTCTTTTATTTCTACATTGGAGGAGTCATTTCTTAGGTTTTGACCTTGTAAGGAAAGGAGCTTGTCTTGTGGGAAAGTCTTAGATATAAACTAGGATTATTTTAAATTAAAAATAATTTATATATTTTGATCCTTAATAATACACAACAACCTCTTTAAAATCATCATTGTCCAAGGGAGAGATTAGGGTACAATACATTTAATTCAAGATAAGTATTCTTAACGTTTACTCTTTCATTTAGTATATTATATATTGCATAAAGTAGTAAGATGAATGTTGTAATCCTTGATTATTTTACCTATAAATTTAATTGAGTATATTTATGTTATAATTTTTTATTTTATTTGTTTAACTACCCCCCATTTGTTCATAAAGCTTCAATGAGTAATAAACTATTTTTATGTTATGTATTGTAGGCCCAAATAGGGTTATTACATAATATCATTTGCTTGGAGGCTTTGTAACCCTATCCATTGGTGTTTTGTGGTAATATATCCCTTAATTAAGTTTATTGGATTTGAATTGGTCATGTCCCAGTATCAATAACAAAGTAATGAATAGTTCTTTTAAGATTACCTTCCCTAAGCTTGGAATCCACTAAGACAAGTGTCAGATCCATTCTAATTCATTTCATAAATTATGGTGAATTAGACATGAATCTAAATTTTGTATTTTTTTAAATCTCATTTATATTCAATTTTATTGAGAATGTCAATCCAATTTTATATTATGTGCACATGTTTTTAACTAGGTTAATCTTATTGACCTAGTTCTATATTTTGTGTGCATGTTTTCAACTAGGTCGACCCTATCAGCCTAGTTATGTATTATGTGCATAAGATTCCAACTTAATTAACCCTATTTAACCATTTATATTTTATTTCCATAATTTTTTATGTTCTAAACAACTAGGTCAAGCTTATCGATCCAATTACTTATTCTATAGTATGTGCCTAACTAAATCAACCTACTCGATTTCAATCTTTTCTGCATTCCATTTTTATATTTTTATTATTATTATTATTTAAACTAGCTAAACTTAATTTAATTTGTTTAATATCATTATTTTATACCTTTATAGTATCAATAATTCACTTAGATGACCCAATCAAATAGTAATTCAAATTCTTAGGAAAAACTACTATATTAACCGTGCCGATCTTGTTTTATCTTCTAGGTTCATTATAAATAGCCTAGTATTTTCATTATTTAAAATTTTTAATAAAATATAATTTCCCACTTTTTATCCAAAATTTAAATCATGTACTATTTTTCTCAAAATTTTAGTTACTATACCCATGTAGTCAACTAGATTGACTAGTTTGATCTAGTTATGTGCCTTTTTTTGCCATAAAACTAAGTAGATAGGGCCAATTTATTTTGTTTTAGACTATTTTACAATATAATTAATTGATAATCTCAACTTTTTCTATCTTATTTTCTCAACTAGATCAATCTAGTCAATCTTGTTCTATTTGTTTTAGTTTTATAGAATAGGCAAAGGAAATTAACTTTTATTTTATAGTAGTTAAAATTATTTTGATTTCTAGTTGGCTACTTATTTATTTAATTTTAAAAATGTAAATTTGGTTTTCAAAAAATTTGATTTTTGCATTTATTTTCATTCTACTTGGCTTTCCCTAGAAACTATGTACTGTAAATTTTAAAACTACTTAGCTACTATAGTTAAGTGTTATATTATATTTTCTTATGATCATTTTTTATCCTTTATAGATATTATGGCATGAGGGGATTTCCAAAATACTCATATTCATAGTAAAAATCTAAACATAGTCTTTATTTTCCATGTACCTCATAATATTTTAAAATACTAGGATTTCCATTTATATTAAACCTTAGGAATCCATCCATCTAGTTGATTATGTAGTGCATTAGTTAGTAGTTAGTGTTGAGATGTCACTTTCACCTTACCTTTGAAATAAATTTTATTTGGATATGGGAATGGATCTTCCTCCATAATTATCACTTTCAAACATTGGGCCAATAATACCTAATAAATAAGCTAGTATCTTCGGAAGCCTACACTATCAATCACAACCTTTAGTATAAACTTCCTAATCTTATTTTTCAATAATTATTTAGCATCTAAATTAAATTTTTTACTTGATATTTTATATTATATGTTATATTTAAAACTATATTATACAACATTGATACAGGTTCTTTGTTGCATGTTTCAATTTTAAATTCTTGTTTTCTTACTTTTCCAACTAGATCAACCATCTCAACCTATTAAATTTATAAATTTTCCTATTTTATTTAATTCTCAACCAAGTTGACTAGTTAGACATAGTCTAATTCCATATTTTTATGTTAGTATACTTTTCTAACTAGATAAACCATCTTAACCTAGTCATACAAAGACTATTCTATTTTCCTACTTTTCCAACTAGATCAACTAATTTGACGCAATCAAGTACATAAACTATTCTATTTTCTTATTTTCTAAAATAGATGGATCATTTTGACCTAGTCATTTTGAAAAATATTCTATTTTCCTATTTCATTGACTAGATTTACTATCTCAATGAAGTTAGTTTATAGGTTATGTTTTCCTATTGCTCAAACTAGATCAACTATCTTAACCTAGTCAGCATATAGACTATCTCATTTTCTTGATTTTACAAGTAGATCAACCAACTTGACCTTGTCTAATTCTAGATCACTCTATTATCCTAATTTCCTAACTAGATCAACCATCTCAGTTTAATATCTATTAGCCTACTTAGTTAATTATGAAATTGTTCCATTTTCCCTATCCAAAACTCAACTAAATCGATCTATTTGACTTCATTTCTCTTAGTCGACATAGTTCAATTTTTGACTAGAATCATACTTATTCGATTGATATAGTCTAATTAGTGGTCAACTTAGTATTTTTCCTAAAAATTACTATTAACATTATCTTTATCCTTTCTATCCTACTTAGTATCATGAAATCACCTATCAGAATCTTCCTTGATAATATTAACCCATTAATAAGATACATGGGTTATTATTTATTATCCAACCTATCCACCCAAGAGGATAATATCTCATTCTTCACTTATTCCCACCCTTCATCAAACTCTATTTACTATAACATGGTCCAAATTACCCAAAGTGATGATTTAGATCAATCTAACCATTTACACTTCTTATGATAATACCCTATTTAAACATCATTATTATACCATTAGATCAATATAAACTAACATAAAAAATAATCCAATAGGGAATCTTCCTATAGGAAACATTCATATCCCTAACCTTGGGAATGTTCCTCCTTCCAACACTAATAATCAAAATCATCAACCTCTGACCATTACAAATAACCAAAATACACCTATCTATACGACTCAAATTCTTACTCAAATGGTTAAAAAAATTAATTTTAGTAAATATCTAATAATTACCAAATGATGCAAATGAAACATCACATCTCATAAATGAATAATCAACCTCCTCTTATTATGCCTCAAAATAATGAAAATTTTAATCCTCCTCTTCTTAGGGATGTTAATGGGAATATCATTCCTTAACCTCTTATTCATAACAAGATACTTTAAAATCTTAAAAATTAATCCTTATCTCATTTAATATTACCCATTGATATTGGAAATATATCTCCATACATTAAATATGATGGAACTAAAGACTCTACTTCTTTCCTTAAATCATTCGGTAATTTATAGAAATAATGGGTCAAAACTAATACTTTTGCTACTACAAAAAATTTAGTCAAAACATTTATAGGCTATGTTATATAATGTTATAATAAATTCCATTAACATTTTATATCATAATTAGAGAATTTGGTCAATGTTTTTGTCAAGGAATCTCAAGAAAATGATCTCCCATAGAATTGTTTTAGTCATTTTATCAATGCTAGGTAATTACCCTCAGAATCCACCATTGATTTCATCAAAAGATTGAAATTACTTGATCATAAATTACATCACAATATGATGAATCATAATATTTTTAATTTATATTTCACTAATTTAACACCTTCTCTTCAATAGAAGGTTTGAAACTTTTCTCTATAAACTCTAAATGAAGAATTTGATCAAGCTAAAAGATAATATTCCTTATGAAGTAATTTGAGCCAATCAATAACTCAATCAAGGAAAATTTCCAAACTAAATGATGTATTATATCTATAAACATAGTATCACATTACCCTTAATGACAATAGATAAGTAGGTTTAAAACTATTGGCACACGATTTATATAGAAATCAATTGAAAATGAAAAATAAAGGTGAAAGTCAAGTATAGAAAACTAATTTTTAAATTTATGAATGTAAATAATCAAGAAAAAAAATTTAGATAAAAAAATATAACTTATTATGAAAAATAAATTGAATTTCATTGCTTGTGCATAAAGTAAAAACACGTAAAACTAAGTCATCCAGGGCTAATATAGTTGAATAGATAAAATAGAATAAGGTTGATGTTGGTTGACATAATCTATTGTGAAAATAGGAAAAAATTAAACTTGGATGGACATGAAATAATTAGTTTATTAGTAATATAACAATACACAAAAATAAGTTGGCCATAATAGACATATTTGACCATGTAGTACAATTTTTTAAAAATTGGAAAATAAAAGTGAAAAATGAAATACTAAGTTATTTAATTGGAAAAAATAATTGCAAAGAAAATTAACAACCATTTTATTGATCTAATATAAAAAGCATCAAATGTAGACTAGGGTAGTTTAGGCCAATATATATTTTTATAAATAACATGATAAATCTAATATGGTTAACATTGGTGACCTAGTTGGTTGGTTGTGAGTGATATATATTTGAATGATCGAACTAGATTATCTTGAGTAAGAAGCTTGATAGAAAAACATAGTTAAAACTAAATCAAATAAGATAAATTTAGTTATATATAGTAAAAAAACTTGAGAAATATATATAAAATAGGGTCAACCATGGTTTATTTAATTTGTAGAAAGCTATAAATTAAAAACAAGGAAATAATAGGCTGGCCCACATTGAACTAGTTGGTCGAAACTAAAAATTGAAAACTATAAAAATAAACTAGATCAACCTACATTGACCTATTTTCCTATAGGTGAAATTTTTAAATCAAAAATTATAACTAGGATGGTTTGGATTGACCTATTTTATTTTACATATAAATAAATAAATAGTAAATAAAACTTGATTGATCTAAGTTACCTAGTTAATTATTAGAAGAAAGAATGTAGTGAAAGGATCATATTTTGGTCAGGTTCACTAGAATGTATGAAAAAATTAAGATATATCTAAAACTTATCTCACTTAGTAAATCCAAGCTTTGATAAGGTAATAATCTAACATATATTATAATACTTTGTATATTATGAACATGACCAAATTGGATATGCTAAACCTAAATAAGGGAGCACTTATCACACACCACTAAACATAGGCTTCCAAAGCATCTATGAACATAATATTATATAATAACTCTATATAGGTCTTATAATTCATAAAATAAATATAATCTAGTGTTATCAAAGCTTTAAAAATAGAGGGGGATGGTTCAAAAAAATAAAGGATCATGCTATGGAATATGTTCCTAGATCTAAAAAGGTGGACTATGTCAGCCTATAAAACCCTATATCTACACAAAGTTTAAGTGTAGAGGTAATATAATAATAATTTATACATTAAAACCTATTATTTTTTACAATATCTATCTATCAAATGAAATAAAAAAAGTTAGAGATAATTCTTACCTTTAGATGAACCTATCAAGACTCAATTTATCCTTTTCCAAAGGTGATTTACAAGAGAATATTGTGGCTTTTTAAGTATCAATCTATAGTCAAAATTAGTGCCAGGATAAAACACTTGTACCTACATTAAGGAATTATTGAGGTCAACATACCATAATTTCTAAAAAATAAGGACCCTTATGTAACTCTAACCTTAACACTAAGAACTCAAAATGTTTTTTAGATTATTTATGTTAAAATATCATCCACACCTAATAATAATTTCATATTTTTTCATGATCTTACTTTAAATTTTCCTAATATTGCTAATAGTGGATCTTCATGCTTCTATTATAGGCTTTATGGGACCCTCATTGAGTGGATTGCACTTGAATTTTATAGATTAATCCTCATTCAAGATTTTACTAGACTTTGGTATGTAATAACTCAAGATTAAATCCATGTTTTTAATGCATTAAAACTCTCCTTCAAAAACCCTTACGTAGATCCTTCAATTTAAATCCAAATTTTGTAAGAGAAAAATTGGTGAGAACACTTTAAAAATATAATGAACTAAGTTTAATTCGTATGATAAAACTTAATCATGTTTTTAAACATGACCAAGCCTTAGCCTAAAAGTCAAGTTTGGTCCCTTTATATGTTTCCCTCCTTTTTTTCCTTTTGTTTTAAAATTGGATATATATTTCATGCTTACAAGGTCCTTTATTCTCCTAGCTAAGCCTTATCTTATGTTTGATGGTTCCTATTAGTAATTAGCCTAAAATCTTAGTCCTAAGGCCCCATTCATGTTTTTTTTAACATAAATGAGACCTTAGCCCTAAAACATTAGCCTAAGTTTTTATGTTGTCCTAATCTCTAACTTAAATATCTTGAATCTTCATAGGATAGATAGTTTATGCTTTATCAGGTTACATTTATTAGATGGAGTGAAAGAAACCTAATAAAAATCTTTAATATATCAAGCCAAACTCACTCTATTACTTATATCATAATCAATGGCTCATTAAATCCCATACAAAGATCAATGCTCTATAAACTCTTCACAGGGTCAATGGAGTCAAAGCTCATGAGCCCCATGGAGTTGCCACATGGTACTCCCACATTTGAACTCAATATAAAAATGACCCTAA
The DNA here is from genome assembly GCA_037957365.1 of Torreya grandis. Taxonomy (NCBI): domain Eukaryota; kingdom Viridiplantae; phylum Streptophyta; class Pinopsida; order Cupressales; family Taxaceae; genus Torreya; species Torreya grandis. The sequence continues at coordinate 857,777 of JARHVA010003318.1, read as the reverse complement.
GATAAGATCTTGTGTTATGATTTTAATTATTCAAAGGTTATTCATTTTATTATGTTTCAAGGACTTAGGCTTATGACATAGTCTAATCTTTATATATATCCCTGAGCTAACTTGATTCACTTTATGACTACAAAGACAAATAACATGCATTTATTCAGATCATGATCTATGATTTGCACTTACTCATAGGAGATAATCTGATGGAGTGTATTAGACCTAAAATCTTATGGGACCAACTACATTTGGGACTTAATTTTGATTCTCTCACAACCATCATTTGATGACCACGATTTTGTCATTGATGCCCATGAGGCCATCAAATTTTAACCCCATATGAAAAGTTATTAGAAATTAATTTTTACATTTGCATGAACATCATTGATGCTCATTAGGCTATGAATGAAATCTATGAGACCATCAGAATTTAACTCAAGAGCTAATTTTACTCAGAAGATAAATGTGATTAAGACTTACATCTCAATGTCAAACTTGATCTTCCATAGATTAATTTGGTTTATTTAAAGCCATGTCTAGTCTCAAGATCCTTATAAATAGGTTTAGATTTACATAGGTTAAGCTTGAATATAATGCTAGAATCTAGTCATGTTTTTCAATATTGACCCAAACCTTAGTTTATGTATACCCCATGGTCTTTTGAGCCTAATGGGCTTAGTTTAACAAAAGGTACCATTACCATAAAACTTATCTTAAAAATTTTAATTTAAATTTTTATCATATTCATTAACATGGTAAGAATATAGGATTAAACCTTACATTAGATTATTTTTTACTTTGGGGGTCCATTTTAATGTGTTTTAAACGTAGCCTAAAAAGATTTGGTCTAATATTCATTTTATGTTTATTAACACAAAATAGAACTATAGCCTAAATAAGTAAACCTAAGTTCTTTTTATGTCCCAATATTGATTAAATTTTGTGTACATTTTCAATATTCATGGCTCACGTATGATTGGTAAAGAAAGATCAGATGGTACTAAACCAATATGGACTTTTCAATAGAAATCTAGGTATGTGTTATACCACCACAAAGAAAAAGAACATTAATGCATAGACTAGTGATGTGTAGAGCTCTGAAGGCCTATAAAACTACCAAGTGGCACAATTATGAACCCCAATAAATACCAAGACCAATAACGTGCAAATCCCAAGATCAAGACCAGTAATCCACATTGATCTATTCACAAATATAAAATGGTTCAAATTAAAGGAATATTTTAAAAGGAAATGATTAATTCCATAAAATAATTATTAAAAAGTGTTACAAAAGCTATTATCAGGATGACACATAAATGCCACATAGGCATAAGATGAAAAAACTATATATTTTGTGGGCTTGGAGAAGCAAACATAGAAATGTAAAGTTTTAAACAAAATCCAAGGCATGAAATCACATAAGTCCAAGTAAACCATCTCCAATAAAGATATAAAAAATACCTAGACTTACTTAAAGCCCTAATTTAATCTCTAATTAACCATATTTAAACCAGAAAGAACCCAATTGTCATATGAGCAAGTGCAAACTTATCCAGAGAAATTTATAGACCACTAGTGAGCTATTAGTAAAAATCACAATCATGGTAGCCTAAAAGTAACGTATTGATGACACAGAGTTATATTTAGCCACAAAATCAAAAGGAAGGGTCTTTATTGACACAATACTTGACACCATGTCCTTAAACACTAGAGAAAATAATTGGTCCCAAATATTTTGGATAATTGAGGAATTACAATCCATAACCAAATAAGATTATAATATTACATCCTTCAAGATAATTAATTATGACCTGACTATAAAAAAATTGGCAAGCCTTCACCACATAGTAGCTAAACTAGAGGTACTTCACTATATATATGCATTATCCCCTATGTTTAAAGAATGTAAAATTAAAAAGGGCATGCTAAATAATGAGTGTACTCATATATGCATTGCCTATGTATCCCCTATTACATTTAATAACTACTAAAAGATTCCCAAGACTCAAGTAGATGTGCCCATAGTCATTGAATGGGCTAAGAAAAATGACCTCAAAACCATTCTGGCACCATGGCTATATTCTAGAAACCATGAGTTTTCTAACCCCTAGTGGGAGCATTCCATCAACCAATTCCAACCTAGTATTAGAGTAATAATGAACCTAGTGAACAAACTCTATGGAATTCCCACAACCAATTATGTTGATAGCATATGGATGTCCCTAGTCTATTATATGATTGAAAAGGAGCTAAATCCTCCAATTGGTAAACTTATCAACACATGGTTATGTAGATAGATCTTCGTATTCAATAAAGTGACTACGAGGGATTTCTATTTCATGTCATACCTCCTAGATGCCCTATTTGCCACAATTGAGATAAATAAATTTAGGGGATGATCTCGTAAGAGGACAAAGATAGTGTCCTAGTTTTACTCCAAGATAAATATCTTCAAGTATAGAGACCATATTCATTTTATATGTGATTACATCTATCCTCATTTGTTTGAGGCCATAATAGGTAACCATATGCCAAAGATCATCCCATTGGAAAATAAATCCATTAAATCCATTAGGGACATATGGTTTTAGTTAGACTACAAAATAATCTAGATTGACGGAAATAATGCACTCTATTGAGGTTATTAGTTTATATTCTAAATAAATAAATTGAGCAAGAAGTTTATTTTCAAATATGCAATGATATAGATGGTGTTTGTAGAGAAAAAATAAATTATTTTTTCATATTTCACCCTTAGATATTGTTAGGACCATCTTTTAGCATTGAAATAACATTGAAGATGTTGTTAGTCATAGGGCCTCTTTAAAATTGTATCATGATGACTTGAGGCAATGAGACCCAAATGATAAGGTCAAAAAGCATTTGAAGACTAAACAAATAAATTTTCCTTATGATAATCACCTGTGTTTATGACTGTATGTGCATAAAAGCTTCATCCTTATATGAAAACTTGACAAGGTTGAAGAAACTCAACATAAACCTAGAAGTAGAGTTGATGAGAGATCAAAAGGAAAGTGATGACATTTGGTAACTTGCCCTGATCTAGTACCACCTATTGGGGGCCAATATTCTAGAAAAATTCAATCATAACAACATATATAAAAATAGCAACTCAAGATATGAGTTGCATAAAAACCTAAAGTGTAGACTGAAGAAAGGCCTGAAGAAAGTAGACCTAGTGAAGGGGCATCATCTTTAGCCCAAACTAAAAGACCAAAGTCTCCTATTGAGTATATATATGTAACTATTCATACACTCTAAATTGGTCAATCAATCACACATATCATGTTTTTTCATAGTCCTTTTATAGGAGACTCTGACTAGAGAATATGACCTTTGTTCATATTTAGCCATTTCATTCATTTGGGTCTTATTCTATGCTTGAGTCACCTTTTTGTCTATTCTTGATCATTATAAACCTTTAAAATAGTCATTCCACCTTAGCTATGTCAATTTTTCTATCCTGTTTCCATCTCCGAAGGTCTCAAGACTATAGGATAGGAGTGTTGTGGTTGGACTACAACACCAATGCCACTAGTGTCCATTTCCAAAGCTCCTATCTAAGGTCATTTAAAACTCTAATTGTTATTTTCCTTCACTTAATGAGTCTTAGCCCCTTTCTTATCTTCATTATTAAGTTTCCAAATACAAATAAAACTCTAAAATTTTAAATAATGAGTCTCCAATATAAAGGACTTCAAAAGGCATTTTATATCTAGCACTTACTACTTTGGCACATTAAACATAATAGAAATTAGTCATTAGTATATCTAAACATATTGCATCACACATAGAGCTGTATGCTTTATCAAGAAAAGGCCTAGGAGAAATTCATTATTGCATCTATTGTGCATGTTGATTATGTATTTTCCCTAAGGGATAACTACATTTGATCTGAGACCCTAGCTTGAAGTTTAATGTAGGTAGTGATCAAGACAATAGGGGTTCTAGATCATGTGATCATTCTTACCTTAACCTAGTTTTCCCCCTTTTTCTTTTGATTCATTTTTTGTCTACACGTGTGTATATAGATACAAATTTTGGAGATTAAAATGCACCTATAATGAGCTATTTTGACTTCCAGCTTCTAAAATTTTGTACATAGGCTCATACAAACATAGAAAACAAAACCTAAAAAGTTTATATCCTTAGGAAAATAGTGGAAGAGGTGTACTACAACACCAATGCCACTCATATCTACTTTTGGTAATCCTATCCAATCATAAAATAAAGGATAGATACAAATTCTAGATAGTGTCCTAGTCCTGCATCTCAATTTCCATCTCCTAAATCATCCACTTCAACCCATTTTTAGATAAGTTTATTTCTCTTCTTCATGTAAATTACTTGATAAAAATCTATAAATTACCCTAGTAAACTATATTTTCCCCTTATTTTATACCCCTTATTATTTATAAACTAAACACTAATTTCACCAAAAATAATAAAACATTTGGTGAATCTGACTTACTTCAAACAAATATAAAAACCCTAGGTACCCTTAGGGTTTTTCCTTTGCATTATTTTTATGCAAAAAATTAATTTCAAATCTTTGATTTTTTTAATTAATTTTTTTGCATTTATTCTATTCAAAATTTATTTTTAGAATTTAAATTATTGCATAATTTTAAACAATTCTAAGACCCTAGCTTAAACCACTAGATTTGAAAACTAGATCCTCAAACCTTAAGCCTCCCTTACAAATTTTAGAAAAAGATTTTGGAATTTTTTAAAATTGTTTACTTTGTCAAAAATATTTTCAAATTATCAATACTAGTAGTTTTCTTGTGCAAAAATTTAATTTCAAATCTTTGGTTTTTGTATTAATTATTGTGTATTTATTCTAGTCAAAATTATTTTTAGAATTTAAACAATTGCATAATTTTCAAAAATTCTAAAACCATAGATCTAAACCCTAGATTTCCCAACTAGGTCCTCAAACCCCAAGTTTTCTTCAGTTAAAATTTTTAGAAAAATAGTTTAAAATTTTTGCAACTTGTTTAAATTGTCAAAAATATTTTCAAAATCTCTATGTTTACAATTTTTTTGGCATTTATTTTCTTAATAGTAATTTTCAATATTCTCTTTGGTGAAATAAATAAAATGGCCACTAAGGCACTTCTTCCCTCTCATCCCATAGATAAATTATTAAAATTTTCTTATAATTATGACAATGAATGGACAAATTTGTAAAATTACACATTATCTAAAAATGTGAAAAATGATTTTATTTACAATGAAGATAATTACTATTATTGTAATGAGGAATATGATGATATATGTAAAATTGATAGTTAAGCACAAATAAATTCATCTCTCTCTCTCTCTCTCTATATATATATATATATTGATACTTCTATGTTTAGATTAAAACAATATAAACACAATAGAATCAAATTGATAATTCATAGTTCAAATTATACATCTCATGTTACTAACTCTACTTGGTAAAAAGAATGTTTAAAAGGATAACCCTCTTTATCTTACTTCTCATGAAAATAATACATGTACTCCATCCATGGATAATACATATACACAATATATTCCAATTTCCAATGATAATTTATTGCACATTCAAACGGAATTAAAATCTTCTCTTACACCTCTCCCTAGTAATGATAGAATTGATAATGAGTATGATAGTGAACATTCCAAAAAATATGGAAATGAGAGTGATTATGAACAATATTCTAATGATGAAAATACATGTAATAATGATGATTATTATGCACATAGTGAATAAGAATATTTATCTTATGTTTCTAACTCTTTTCTCACTTCTCTCAAACATAATGCACTTCCAAATGTTATTTTTACTTCTATGCGTGATTGTATTTCAAATAATACACATGTTCATGCTAATAGAATATATTCTACTCAATTATAATATGATAAATTAAAACATTAAGATAACAATGAATCACCCAAGCCAACCCTCACTATAGTAGAACCCAGTTCTCACTCTTCACCTAAAGAAAATAGTAGCTCACATCCCTCTAGTAATGTCAAAGTTACCATTACTCCTAAGGATCAAGTGAGCACACCCACTCTTTATGATCTAATTACTAATGTAGCATTCCCATTGATAAAGTTAACAATCAAATTCAATTACTAAATGAACCACTTCAATATGTTAATGTACCGTCCCAGGAGAATATCTCTTTAATGCATATAGTTGGTGAATTCCAACAACATGTACATCTCTTTACCTTAGAAAATAAGTCCTATAATTATGATTTACATGGTAACCCTCTTTTGAATACATTCATAAAAGCTTCATTGCCTAATCATTTCTAGATACCACCATTTTCTCACTTTTATGGAACTAGATATCCATTTATACACCTGCAAGCCTTTCAAAAGGCTTTTTCTTCTCAAACGAGTCCTTTGATTCTACTCAAAATATTCTAGTAGACGTTAGTGGGGGAAGAAAAAAATTGGTTCTTTCATCTACTCCCCATTGGCTCCTTACACACATATGATGACTTAGAGGAGGCATTTCTCAGACATTACATAACAAACATGGACCCTTGTATCACATATGAGAAAATGTCAACTTTACATTAGAATACTTTAGAGCCAATAAGTGATTGATCTTATGATTCAAAAATCACATGTTAATATTTATATACAAACTAGTAAATCTAGAGATTCAAAATATATTTATTAAGGGGATTCACCAACTTCTCCTCGAGCATCTACTATATCAGATAGAGTCTTCTTTTAGGCACTTATGATATATAATTCTCTTTGGAAAAGAAATTGGGATTGATTGAGGTAGATTCAATTGATCATATTACTATATATTTCATAGCAATATGTATAGTTCCTAGCATCTAGCATCCACCATCTCATAAACAAGATAGGATACCACAACTAAAAAAGCAACCATTTAAGAACAAAGAGTTAATCTCTTGAACACAACCTACAATATACACTATAAAGAATAGTACCAAGGCACCATTATAGTTTAATTTAGAGAAAGATATACCATCTATCATATTATCAACACTACTAGATAAGAGGTTGATCACATTACCTTTTATTCATCAACAAGATCCAAATCTCCTATAGAAACAACCACATCAACCCTTTTATAACTATTATCATATCTATGGATACAAAGATAATGATTGTTATGGACTGAAAAATTAAATTACTAGATGTGCTGATAATGACATCATATCATTCACATAGGGGTCACTATGATCACCTTCACCTTGGAACCATAGATCTTATTCCTCCACAATTCAGTCATCCCAAGACATTCCTTTACAAGAATCATCGATCACTCATCATGAGTGTAATGTGGGTTCTAAGATAGAGCCTCACATGAGATCTCCTATTCTATGTATTTAGAATGTTTGGAAAATAGTACAATGACAAAAACCTAAAAATAGTACTATATTCCAAGGAGTACATAGTGCAATTTCATAAACATATCTAACAAAGTCACAAGTAATAGCTCGCAATAAATATTCACCATATCTAGATTTTTTGGGTCCTATCTCATGTAACAATCTGCTATGACAAAGATTAAATGAACCCACATTATAAAGCAATACTCATGAGAAATCTTCACTATGGCTAGATTTTTTGGGTCCTATCTCATGTACCAATCTACTACAGTTAAGATTAAATGAGACCCCATCACAGGTTTTAGCTCTAGCTTGATCTACAGCTCAGTCATACACATGATAGTAAAGGTCATAGAGTATATGATTATAGATAAATGAGTATTCTTCATAATACATAGTTCCTATTTTATGTCTAATAAAGTTACATTTTACATAATCTCCATGTCTAGCTATAGTTTATACACAATATATAATATCAAATATACAATATATTCCTACATAGCATGAGAAGTATAGGCACTTATTTAGTTGGCCATTAGGGTTCAAATGGTGATACAACATAGAGTGATACAGTACACATTCATACCAACATCAGTTCATAGCTTCACTTAGTAGGGCAATGATGGAGCCAAAGGTCTAGCTAGAGTTTCTATTATTGAGACACTCTTAGGGAAGTAATAAACACAACCTACTATTTTAAATCCCCACATACTAAAAACTAACATTCCTAACTCCCAATAAATATCAATAGCTAAAAACTAGATTATGAAAAATCTAGATCTCACTAAATCATATTTTACCAATATTAAACCAACTCAACCCATCTAAAAAAATTACCAATCTCAAACTAGCTCAATTTATCCCAATAATTTCCAAACTTTTGAAATCAACAAGTTTTTTTCTCACATATAATCACAAACCAAATAAAGTTCTTTACTTACAATTTGAAATGAAAAGTTAACATCACACTTATCAACAAAATAATCAAATCCCATATCCTAATTACTTATCATCAATACCAAATCAACTACTTCTAAAAAAACCATGTGCAATGAATGCAATAATATATTTCAAAACCTATAACATAGTACACTTGATTTGAAACTAAAATAATGTCCCCATATATATATATATATATATATATATATATATATATATATAATATAACCATATTTTAAAAATGTATACATCATATTAAATACAACCAATCAAGAATGGGCATCATGACCTCACTCTCAGTCTCACTCTCTCCTCTAGTTCTAATCTAATAGTCTAGCCTAGTACTCGATGACCCCACACCTCCTTGAGCTCTTGAATTCCTCTTAGACTAGCTCTCTCACTCTAGTAACCACCCATGCTCCTTGTACAAGTCCACATATCACCACTAAAGATATGTTTACTCATCCATGATCCTCATACTCATTGATCCATAATTAGGTAGAGGCATCTTCTACCTATCTAGCTCAACCCTCAGCTCATCTCTCTCTCTCTCTCTTACTAATCTAGCATATACAGTTGTATCTATAACATCCCTATAGAATAAATGAGCATAAGCTCCAGCTAGAACTATCACTCACTCTATCAAACCATCTTTCACATCATTATTAGGAACATGTTGTGTGAGCTCTTGAAGTGTAGACTTAATGATGGTCTCATAGAACCCATCATCTCCAACTCTTGCCCTAGCCTAAGCTTCATCCTAAACATCTTCTACTCCACCTATACACAAAAGTACAAACACTACATTAGACATAAATTCTCGTAACAAGATAAATCAAACACAAACTTGAACATAATTCAATTATAAGCAAAACTTACCTCCCATCATCTTGTTCAGAGTAGGATCCCCATACTCAATGGCATCACTTCATTAGTAAGATATAATGGAGCCCATCGATGTTTCATCCACCATGTGGTATATACCTCTATTAATCCCACATCATCTACATTATGAATATCTATAGTCGTATCTCATGCATCCAAAGGTAATGGTGCTAACTCAGCCTTAGTAAGTCTCACATGAGATAGTACCCTTGCTAGTTCTTATGCACTCCTCACCCACACTTATGTTGTTAGGGGTACATCCTATGGTACCCTAAATTATCATGTCATGTTCTCATACTAAAATTTCATGTACACTCTAACCCAAATTTTAGGTAACCAAAAACTGACCATCATATACTTTAATTTCACTCCATCCTTGAGCCACCTAGGGAATCCTCTATAAGGCCTCCATATGATATATCAAGCCACCAACATATTTAAAACTCTTATATAGTGATCTATCCTAGGAGATCGAATAGCTAGTGTACTCATCCACTACTCGCCATATGGTAGTGGGGGTGCCCACCTCTCCCTCTATAAACCTATCGACTGCACACTATTATATCTTCATAAGCCCAATAATGCTTTAAGGTAACTACAATCACACCACCATTAAATGCCTCCTAAGTAAACTGGTAAAGATCTCTATATAAGTGGGAAAGCATAGTCATACCCTTTAATAACATATTGTCATACATCTCTACATTATGCATGATCCTATGCATCATATATGCAATCAACACCCCACTCATATCCACAACATTAAATGAGGCCAACAACATAGTTAACCACTTCTATAGGTGTGTAATACTAGACTATACTATAATTGATAGCAACACATAATTATCACTACCTCTCTTATGTATGCCTAAAGGTACACCAATAAAATATAAGGATGCACAGTCAATAATATCCTCACCCATGTCATCTTATAATGTCACCTAACATCACTAATCGGTAAATGTAAAATATGATACACATCCTCTAGAAAAATCATAATCTCCCTAATTGGCTGATAAAAAGTACATTTATATGGACACACATGACCTAACCCTACTCTATCCATCATAGCTCTCAGCACCTGATAAAGGCAACAACTATAATATCTCCATAAACTAACTTCTATAAAACTCTCTCATCCATACCTCACCCTAAAAAAACAATTGATAATAGCATATACATTAGTTCACCATGCCAAATCAAAAGCCAAGTAAAAAAATAGCAACTAAACAAAGCAACATCATAGAAAATGTAGCCTCCAAGATAAGAACAATGGGTACAAGATAACAGTGTTGGATAGGAGAATTATAACCTATAAAATAGCATTGGATCTTAGACAATAGTGCTAGAGGAGGGATATGAGTGTTGTAACTAGTTAAAAATTTCCAATTCTATTTAAAATAGCTCAAAAACATCAAAAATAGCCTTCTAGATAGGTAAAAATTTAAAATTAAGCTTACTCACTAGGCTAACATCACCTCCAGCTTCAACCTAGGCTACCAACTACTCAAAATGGGGATGGTAGGTACACATCTTCTCAACATATCTCTCACTCTAGAGATCCAAATCCCAAACTAGTCAATGCACAAATGAATCAAAAATCAATCGAATTCTCTGATATCAAAAAACTTTTTCATCTAAAGCAAAATACTATTTTGCCTATAACTTGAACAACATAGCTCTATTTTACATACAATTTTATTCCATGAGATCATTATAGCGATACCTTTAACATCAAGAAAGCCTTTCTTTCTTATTACATAATTTGTGTACTATGGAACACACATCTCTATACCTCTTTTCTATCAATACATACAACTTAGTCCTAACCAATCAAAGACTCATTTAATTAGCAAATAACTTAGCCTAATTAATCAATCAAAATTTCAATCTCCTCACAATAATCTAACCTTGTTCCTACTTATGCCAATAGTTATCACTTTTTTCTTGACCTCCTCGATCACATATCTCATCCCTCTCCTCAAATAGGGGCATCATTCCTACTATTTTTATTCCTATACTTATCTAATATGCCAATCCAATCTCATAAATATATACACCATGGTTCATATACATCCAATATTTAGATTATCAGATTCAACTCAGACTAGTCAAGATATATAATGATTCAAAATACATGGGTCTCTCAATATTACTCAAGACATTTAGAGGGACATACCTTCAATTTATAGATACATAGACTATTCAGATATAGTGGTTCAGATCATATGGATCCATAGTGATTTCAACTAGATATATAAACTAGTCATATATAGTGGTTAAAATTATATGGGTTCATAGTGACTTGAATACAAATTTGGACTTAGGTACCATATTATAGGGCATGTACATACTACACATCTCACACATATAACTTCATTTAGTATGACATAATTACAAGATCAGATAGCAAATTATAGGCATAGTGGAGAGCATAGTGTTTTGATCTCTAGTTTTTACACATGAGACATGGCATGATATCTCATATCACATGTGGTTATATAGACTAAAAAATTATATAGATTCATCACTCACATATCATATTTAGGGACATGGCATAGATGTTCATGTTCTTCATCATCCAAGATTATATAGATTGAAATGGCAAGACATGCCATTCTCTTCTTACATATTTACTAAAGTTTTAGATTACTCCTAGCTATACCTAGGTTCTTACCAAGTTAGACCATATGATCATCTCTAGTGGTTGGTCCATAGCATCACCTATACCCAAACTACATTAGTTTATACAAGATAGAGGATAGACATTAGTTTTGGGCCTCTGAGCATTTCTTTGTTCTAGTTTAAATATTTAGAGTGGGGCCATGACAAATTTTGCTCTTCATATTATACATATTCTTTACATTCTAGAGTACACGAGTTAAAGTGGGAAAGAGGATAGACATTAGTTTTTGGCCTCCAACCATTTCACATTTCTATTCAAATTTAGTATAAGGGGCAAGCATTTCCATCCTTCTCCATGATTACATAGATTCCATATTTAGATTCAACACAGGGGCATCCATTTCATGGATATCTTTCTATAGGCACTATATGGCTTTCCATCCAATTCCCTAGTTAGGAAGTGATTTATACTCTTTTTCAACACACTTATCTTCATTCACGTAGGTTTAAGTATGTATTTTCTTTTCTTACTTTTACTCTAGTACTTCATTTTATTGCATCACTAGAATAAAAGTGCAAAAAATGTATATACTATAAATTGGTCAAGTAACTACACATATAATGTCTTTTCATAGTCCTTTCATAGGAGACTATGAATAGATAATATGAGCTTTGTTCACATTTAGCCATTTCTTTCATTTCATTCATTTGGGTCCTATTCTATGCTTGAGCCACCTTTTTACCTAGTTTCAATCATCCTGATCCTTTAAAACAATCATCCCAACTCAACCAAGTTAGGGTTTTTATCCTCTTTCCATCCCCCCAAGTCTCAAACTATAGGAAAAGAGAACTAGGGCTGGACTACAATATCGGTGCCACTAGTGTCCATTTCTAATGCTCCTATCTAGGGTCATTTTGAGCTCCAATGGTTAGTTTTAATAACTTAATGAGTCTTATCCTCTTTTTTATCTTCATCCTTAAGCTTCCTAATGTCAACCAAATGAAAATGAAATTCTAAAATTCTAAATAATGAGTCTCTTATATAAAGGACTTCACAGGACATTTTATATCTAGAACTTACTACTTTGGCACATTAGACATAATAAAAATCAGTCAATAGTATAGCTTAGCATTTTGTTTCACACATAGACTTACAATCTTAATCAAGGAAGGGCCTAGGTAAAGTCATTCTTGCATCTATAATGCACATTTATTGTGCACAGTCCCTAAGGGAGAACTACATTTGATCTAAGACCTTATCTTGAGGGGTTAATGTAGGTAATGATTAGGAAAATATCGGTTCTATATCATGCGATCATTTTTTCCCTAACCAATTTTTTCCTCCCTTTACTTTTGACACATTTTTTTTCTATATGTGTGTAGATAGATATAGGGGCTAGAGATTAAAATAGACCTATAGTGAGTTATTTTGACTTTTGACCTCCAAAATTTTGTGCACAAGTTCATACGTACATAAGGAATAAAACCCAAAAAGTTGAGATCATTAGGACAATAGTGGAATAGGTGGACTATAGCACTGGTGCCACTCATATCCACTTTAGACACTCACATCCAATCATAGAATGAAGCCCATATCTATATTACAGATAGTGTCCCATTCTTATATCCAAATTTATAGATCATGAATCATCCACTTCAACCCATTTTGAAATAAGTTTTTTTCTCTTCCTCATGTAAATTACTTGATAAAAATTTATACTTTACCCTATTAAACTAGATGTTTCCCCTTATTCTAGACCCCTTATGATTCAAGAACTAAACACTAGTGTTCCCAAAAATAATAAAAAAATTGCATTAGATCCAAGTGAAATAGTAGAAGATGCATTACAAAAATTAGCTAGTGCCTATAGGTTAGATGAAGAAGAGGAACAAGTGGAAGAACCTTATCCCCAAACTAAGGGGAAATCAGAGGTAGAAATGGATAAAGGAAAGGAGATAACATTAGACCTATTCCACATTGCTCTACCATAGAAGAGAAATGTTAAAATAACACTTGTCTCTACAAGACCAAAGAGACCTAAAATAAAATTCACTCATCCATTGAGTGAGGTCAATATCTTTAGTGATGAGAACCAAATGCAAAGATCAACTATTCATAAGGGTTTTTATATGGAAAGATACAAAAGATACCAACCATGCACCACCATTAGGCAATCACAAAGTTAGTAAATTTTCCTGTTCATGAGGATCTAAAACCTTGGATTATGGAGCTATAATAAAAAGAGAAAGAGAGAAAGACGATTACCCCTAGGGGGTCAGGTGGCACTCAAATAGATACTCTTAGAACTTCAAGTGAGGCATAGGTTGAGATCCCTAATCCAAAAGTGACTAAATCATCAGTAGGAGTCAGTTTTAATTTAAAATCCACTAGCATGAAATAAGTGATTTAGAAAAGGCATATGGTAAGAGGTTAAAATTTCACCTTCCAAAATGTGGAACCATTTGTTTGTTTAACTCTATTTGCTGGATGAAATATAGAACAAGATAAGATATTTGAAGAAAAGATCTTTGAAGTAGCCTAGGCTCAATGTGATCAGTTACAAACAATGATCAAGGGTTTATTATATGAAAACAAGAATATAAAATATGTTTCTATGTTGTCCATTCATGAAGATAGGTTTAAGAAATTCAAGGATATCATTGCAAGACTATTTAGTGCTTTGAAAACAACCAGAGCAAGAAAAAATGACATAGGGATGTAAATCTCTAAAGAAATAGGCCAAGTTGGCCAATGGTAGTTTACAAGATTGCAAGTGAAGGAAATAATTAAGGCCATATCTGATAATTTAGTCACAAGTTTTATAACTATTAGTAATTCACATTTGAATATGGCCATGGCTATATTGGTTGAAAAAATTAAGGCCTTGGATAACTGGTCCAAGGGTATGGAAAACCTTGCTAAAGAATTCAAGTAGTTCGAAGGTAAAATGTCTCATATTCTAGATAGTTTTATTAAAGATCCCACATCCCTCAACCCACTAGTCTTGATAGGAGATGAAGAGTTAAAATAAAAGACCTTAAAATTCATGCAAGAAGTAAGAAAACAAGGAGAAAATTAAATAAATGAAGGCAATAGAAAATTCATGGGTCTAATTCTCTCCTCTAAAGAGAAAATTGGAGATGCAAGGGGAATAAAACAAACTATGGAAAATATTTAAAAAGGCATTGAAGACTTAGAATACCATGGATAGGATATTTTATTAAAACTAGTAATTGATCTTTTGTTTATTAGTGACTAACACTATAGACTAAATATCCTTCAGCAAAAACAAGAAGCTGCAGCAACACAAGGCCAATCAGCTAGTTATAAATATTCTATTCTATATGAATAATGTAATATTTATAAAATTGAATATTCTTTTGTAAGGGCATGTGAAAATTTTTAACACATTTTCTTAAAGGTTAGGTCATTTGGAAAACTCTAGTGTATTCTAGAAACATTGTAAAAAGGATAGTTGTCCTTAATTTGTAAACTTGTAAGTTGATGCAACTGATCGACATGCTTCCTTACATTATCTAAAAGGAGCATTATCTATTGTAAAAGGGGAGAGTTTTAAGAGATAAAAATATTTTTAAATTTTGGAAAAATTTATCACAAGCAAGGAATACTATAAAGTTTGTCTCAATTATTTGTCTGAATTATTATCATGGGTTCTCTCTTAATTTTTTATTTTATATCTTAGATTTGAAGGGTTTTTAATAATTTAGGATGTGTATCTTCAATATAGGGTTGCTAATTTGGGCTAACTCTAGATTAGTTAAATGTCTTTGAATTTTCTTAATTTTATTTTCTCTACATAAATATATGCAAATGTTATTTAATTGCATTACTAGATCTTTAAAGCAAAATCAGTTCTTACTTATATTTCTTTATATTATCCTTAGATACTTGCTTAGTGTGTAGTGGGATTTGATCATATGCTATTTTACATTATACATTGGTTAAATTCATGTTCAGCTAGAATTTAATCCTTGTCATGATGTTTGAGACAAATATTTGAAATCACATACTTTCTTTATACCCTACTTTTCCTTTTTACTTCTTTTTTAACCACATCACCTTAGTTTAATCCCCATTGTAAATATTGATTTAGATTAATATTTAGTTTAGAGTTTTATCACAATTCACTAATTTTAGAATAGATGCTTCATACTTTGCATAAATTTTGTTCAATGGACCATGGTGGCTCTAACCACCAATAGATATAAATATTATGGAACAGTCTACTTGCTCTACCTCTATTTCATCAAAGATAATCCAATTATCCCAACCTATAAATCATGATCTAAATTTATTTAATTCTAAAGTGAAAAGCATTTTTTAAAAACTAAGATCACCTATGATACACATAAAGGCATCAACAAGCACTGCTATGCTGGTCCTAGAACAAGGGTTACCAACAATTTATTATGAATTTGTAGAATATTTACTAGTTTTAGTGTGTTTTGATATAAGGTTGGTGTTGTTTTTACATATTCACATAATTATTTTCCCAAGTGTGTAAATATCATCAATCTTAGTGGTATGTGATCCATATTTGTGCTTCCTTTAGACAAAGATCAATGTTCTTCAAAGATAGATGTTTAATTTTGGTAAGGATAGTCCAAGATCTAAGAATTGTGAGTATTTGAGGTTAGAATATATTGTTTAAATAAAATATTGATATATAATTTACAAATTTGATGTCATTTGAGATTATAAGTGTAAATATCAATCATATTTCTATATTTGGACATATTTTTATACTAATTCAGTTGAAGATCTGAGTCCTCTACTGTCCTTTATGTGAAATCCTTATAGAATTCACTTAATGTAAACAATTAACCTTGGTTCTTTGTAAATATTAACTAGACACATCATATTTCAAATAGTATTTAAAGTTCTCAAGATGGAACTGCCTATAATTAGAAAAGGTTCAGATTTAGAAGCAAGGGAGCATATACTTAAACTAGAAATCCATAGGAAAGCTAGGTGAGACAAAGGTAGGCATAGATGTTTGAATTCTTTGCCAAATTCAACACTTGAGCTACTCTAGAATTAAACCTTCATCAAGGTATGACATGGTTAGGTTATTCTTCCATCAATGTAGTAGGTGTAGTACATGATCTTCCCTACAATATTAAGAAATATTTTTCAATGTTTATTCTCAATGGTGTTATAACTGTAGAAGAACACATTAAATCATTCAAATCTACATTAAAATTATTAAATATCACCCATGAATATGTAGCATGTAGTTTGTTTCATTTTACATTTAGGGATGCTACATATGAATGGTTTATTAGTTTGACTAAAAATAACATTACTAAGTAGGATGGTTTTAATAATGTCTTTATTGACCAATTTGGAAAGGTTATTCATCATTATATCCTATACCAAGAATTTACCACCATCAAAAGAGATGTTTGTGAGTTCATAAGATAATTTAATATGCATAGCTAGACCATAGGTACCTAAAAACCTGATGATGTTTTGGCTTTATAAATCTATAAAGATGTAGTAGATCCTATGACATCTATATTTCTAAAGAGATATCTTCCAGTCATAACCACCTTAGCTTGTGCCTATTCTAAAGAAGTGATAATTAATTATAAAATACCTCAATGATAAATGGATAATTAAATTCCAAATGTTAATCCATATATACCCACCTTTAATATATTTCCTAACAACAAGCAAAATAGGTTAGAGCTGAATAAGATCCCAACATTAAACTAGTTACCCTTGAACCATGTTGTCCCTAACCAAAACTTACGATTCTTGAATCATCCTACAACTAGATTCAGTCTAAATAATCAAAAGGTGTTGTTCCAACCTCTGATGCACACCATGTTCATATCTCTAAAACTCCTAAGATTGAGAATAATTATATATTAAATATTCTATAAAAGATTAGTACTAATTTGCTTCAATTACAAAATCAAGTTGTAAATACTAGAGAAAGTTCTGGTAGAAACTTATCTTTCTAAAATTTTAATAGACCTAGTAATAGGTTTCATAATGATAGTTTTTTAAGTCATATAAAATGACAAAATTAATAACTTGAGAGTGACTTATGACATCTATCCCATAGGTCCCTCCTACTTGCTTTTATGGCCCTCATAGGAATCTTTTAACTAATTCCCATACATATGTATCCTTTAAAAATTGATCCTAGCTAAGATAGACTCCTCTTTCCATGATAGATTCATCCCCCATGTTTCATCAAATTAGGACTATAACACCCAAGTTAGACTATAGTACCAAACCCTAGCCTATCCTATTTTTAGCATCCTATCCAATCACATTTTGATCCCAAAGACTCATTTCCTTATGGTTTTTATCCTCCTTTTTGTTGGCCTAACATGAATAAATTTGACCCATGACCAATAGATCTGTATAAAATCCCATTCAAAGATCATTTAGAAAAGGTTGGCAAATATCACAAAGTAAGAAATAATATAAGACCAATCAAGTATACTTCCCTATTCTCTACATATAACCATCCAATACCATTTCTAGCTTATTTAAATCCTTACACCAGTCCCTAGTCACCTCAAGCACACTTGGTTTAACAAAGCACATCAAGTGGGAGAAATACATATGGTTTGATCTCTTTTAAGAGTATTGGTATGTACACAACATGCCCACATAAGGGGTGTGGATACATGTTCAATGAATCTTACACAAACTAACCCCCCTCTTTCCCAAGTGTTGATACATGTTCAATAAATTTATAGATCATAAATCATCCACTTCAACCCATTTTGAAATAAGTTTTTTTCTCTTCCTCATGTAAATTACTTGATAAAAATCTATACTTTACCCTATTAAACTAAATTTTTCCCCTTATTTTAGACCCCTTATTATTCAAGAACTAAACACTAGTTTTCCCAAAAATAATAAAACAAATTGCATTAGATCCAAGTGAAATAGCATAAGATACATTACAAACATTAGTCAGTTCCTATAGGTTAGATGAAGAAGGGGAACAAGTGGAAGAACCTTAGACCCAAATGAAGGGGAAATTAGAGGTAGAAATGGATAAAGGAAACGAGATAACATTAGACATAGTCCCCATTGCTCCCCCATAGAAAAGAAATGTTAAATAACATTAGACATGGTCCCCATTGCTCCCCATTCCTAAGGGTTTTTATATGGAAAGCTAAAAAAGATACCAACCATGCACCACCATTAGGCAATCATAAAGTTAGTAAATTTTCATGTTCATGAGGATCTAAGACCTCATATTATAGAGTTATAATAACAAGAGAAAGAGTGAAAGATGATTACCCCTAGGGGGTCAGGTGGAACTTAAATATATACTCCAAGAACTTTGCATAAGTTGAGATCCCTAATCCAAAAGTGACTAAATTATCAGTAGGAGCCAATTTTAATCTAGAATCCATTACCATGGAATAAGTGATTTAGAAAAGGGATATGGTAAGAGGTGAATATTTCACCTTCTAAGAGGTTGAACAATTTGTTGGTTTAACTCTATTAGCTGGACAAAATCTAGAACAAGATAAGATATTTAAAGAAAAGATCTTTGAAGTATCCTAGGCTCAAAGTGATCAGCTGTAAATAATGATCAAGGGTTTACTATATGAAAACAAGAATTTAAAATAGGTTTCTTTATTGTCTATTCATGAGGATAGGTTTAATAAATTCAATGATATCAAGTCAAGACTATTTAGTGCTTTGAAAATAATAAGAGTAAGAAAAAAGGAAATAGGGATGTAAATATCTAAATCAATAGGCCAAGTTGGCCAATGGCAGTTTACAAGATTCCAAGTGAGGGAAATAATTAAGGACCTATCTAATAACTTAGTCATATGTTTTATAACTATTATTAATTCACATTTGAATATAGCCATGGCTATATTGGTTGAAAAAATTAAGGCCTTAGACAACTGGTCTAAGGGTATGGAAAACCTTGCTAAGAACTTCAAGCAATTGGAAGGTAAAATATCTCATATTCTAGATAATTTTATTAAAGAGCCCACATCCCTCAACCCACTAGGCTTGATAGGAGATGAAGAGTTCAAATAAAAGACCTTTAAATTCATTTAATTAGTAAGGAAACAACGAGAAAATTAAACAAATGAAGGCAATAGAAAAGTCATGGGTCTACTTCTCTCCTCTGAAGAGAAAATAGGAGATACCAAGGGAATCAAACAAACTATGGAAAAGATTTAAAAAGACATTGAAGACTTAGAATACCATGGATAGGATTTTTTATTAAAACTATTAATTTATCTTTTTTTTTATTAGTGACTAACACTATAGACTAAATATCCTTTAGTAAAAACAAGAAGCTACACCAAAACAAGGCCAATCAACTAGTTAGAAATATTCTATTCCATATGAATGATGTAATATTTATAAATTGGAATATTCTTTTGTAAAGGCATGTGAAAGTTTTAAACAAATTATACTAAAGGCAGGTCATTTGGAAAACTCTAGTGTATTCTAGAAACATTGTAAAAAGGATAGTTGTCCTTAATTTATAAACTTGTAAGTTGATGCAACTGATTGACATGCTTCCTTAAATTATATAAAAGGAACATTATCTATTGTAAAAGGGGAGAGTTTTAAGAGATAAAACTACTTTGTAACTTTTGGAAAAATTTAGTACAAGCAATTAATACTATAGAGATTGTCTCAATTATTTGTGTGAATTATTATCATGGCTTCTCTCTTAATTTTCTATTCTACATCTTTGATATGAAGGGATTTTAAGAATTTATGTTGTGTATCGTCAATATAGGGTTGCTAATTTGGGATAACTCTAGAATATTTAAATGTCTTTGAATTTGATTCATTTTATTTTCCCTGGATAAATATGTGCAAATGTTATTTAATTGCATTACTAGATCTTTAAAGTAAAATCAGTTCTTACTTATATTTCTTTGTATTATCCTTAGATACTTGCCTAGGGTGTAGTGGGATTTGATCATATGTTATTTTACATTATATATTGGTTAAATTCATGTTTAGTTGGAATTTAAGCCTTCTCATGATGTTTGAGACAAATATTTGAAATCACATACATTCTTTATACCCTACTCTTCCTTTTACTTATTTTTTTACCAGGTCACCTTAGTTTAAGCCCAATTGTAAATATTCATTTAGATTAATATTTATTTTATAGTTTGATCAAAATTAACTAATTATAGAATAGATGCTTCACACTTTGCATGAATTTTGTTAAATGGACCACGGTGGCTCTAAACCACCAATAGATATAAATATTATGGAACAGTCTACTTGCTCTTCCTCTATTTCATCAAAGATAATCCAATTATCCCAACCTACAAATAATGATCTAAATTTATTTAATTATAAAGTGAAAAGTGTTATTTAAACACTAAGATCACCTATGATACACATAGAGGCATCAACAAGCATAACTCTGCTGGTCCTAGAACAAGGGTTACCAACTAATCATTATGAATTTGTAGAATATTTACTAGTTTTAGAGTGTTTTGATATAAAGTTGGTGTTATTTTTGCATATTTCCATAATTATTTTCTCAAGTGTGTAAATATCATCAATCTTAGTGGTCTTTAACCCATATTTGTGCTTCCTTTAGACAATGATCAATGTTCTTCAAAGATAGATGTTTAATTTTGGTAAGGATAGTCCAAGATCTAAGAACTGTGAGTATGAGAGGCTAGAATAGATTGTTTAAATAAAATATTGATATATCCTTTATAAATTTTATGTCATTTGAGATTATAAGTGTAAATATCATTCATATTTCTATATTTGGACATATTTTTATACTAATTCAGTTGAAGATCTGAGTCCTCTATTGTCCTTTATGTGAAATCCTTACAAAATTCACTTAATGTAAACATTTAACCTTGGTTCTTTGTAAATATTAACTTGACACATCATATTTCAAATAGTATTTAAAGTTCTCAAGATGGAATTGCCTACAATTAGAAATGGTTGATATTTAGAAGCAAAGGAGCATCTACTTAAACTAGAAATCCATAGGAAAGCTAGGTGAGACAAAGGTAGGCATAGATGTTTGAATTCTTTACCAAACTCACCACTTGAACTACTCTAGAATTAAACCTTCATCAAGGTATCACTTGGTTAGGTTATTCTTCCATAAGTATACCAGGTGTATTACATGATCTTCCCTACAATATTAGGAAATATTTTTCAATGTTTAGTCTCAATGGTGTTATAACTATAGAAGAACACATTAAATCATTCAAATCTAAATTAAAATTATTAAATATCACTCATGAATATGTAGCATGTAGTTTGTTTCATTTTACATTTAGGGATGCTACATATGAATGGTTTATTAGTTTGCCTAGAAATAACATCACTAACTAGGATGGTTTTAATAATGTCTTTATTTGCCAATTTGGCAAGGTTATTAGTCCCTGTATCCTTTACCAATAATTTACCAACATCAAAAGAGATGTTAGTGAGTTCTTAAGATAATTTAATGCTAGGTTTCAAAATATGCATAGCTAGACCATATGTCCCTAAAAACCAAATGATGTTTTTACTTTAGAAATCTATAAAGACGTAGTAGATCCTAAGACACCTATGTTCTTGAAGAGATATCTTCTAGTCATAACCACCTTAGCTTGTGCCTATTCTAAAGAAGTGATAATTAATGATCAAATACAACCTCAAAGATAAATGGCTTATTCAATTCCAAATCTTAATCCATATATACCCACATTGAATATATTTTCTAATAACAATCAAAATAGGTAAGCATTTGATAAGATCCCAACATTAAACTAGTTACCCTTAAACCATGTTGTCCTTAACCAAAACATATGATTCTTGAATCATCCTACAACTAGATTAATATAAACGATCAAAAAGTGTTTTACCAACCTTTGATGCAAACTATGTTCATATCTCTAAAACTCCTAAGAGTGAGAATGATTATATATTAAAGATGCTATAAAATCTTAGTACTAATATCCTTCAATTACAAAAGCAAGTTGGAAATACTAGGGAAAGTTCTGGTAGAAACTTCTCTTTCTAAAATTTCAATAGACCTATTAATAGGTTTCATAATGATAGTTTTTGTAGTCATATAAAATGAAAAAATTATTAACTTAAGAGTGACTTATGACATCCATCCCATAGGTCCCTCCTACTTGCTTTTATGGCCCTCATAGGCATCTTTTAACTAATTCCCATACATTTGTAGCCTTCTAAAGTTGATCCCAGCTAATCTAGACTCTCTTTTCATGATAGATTCATTCCCAAGGTTTCATCAACTTAGGACTATAACACTCAAGTTAGACTATAGTACCAAACCCTAGGGTGTCCTATTTTTAGCACTCCTATCCAATCACATTTTGATCCCAAAGAGTCATTTCCTTCTGGTTCCTATCCTCTTTCTTATTGGCCTAACATGAATAAATTTGACACATGACCAATATATCCTTATAAAATCCCATACAAAGTTCATTTAGAATAGGTTGGAAAATATCACAAAGCAAGTAAGAATATAAGAAATACTACTCAAGTATACTTCCCTATTCTGTACATATAACTATCCAATACCATTTCTCTCTTATTTGAATTCTTACACCAGTCCCTAGTAACCTCAAGGACACTCAGTTCAGCATTTTGCATCTTCATACACACTATTTCACAAAGCACATCAAGTGGGAGAACTACATATGGTTTTATCTCTTTTCAGAGTATTGGTATGTAGGCAACATGCCCACACAAGGGGTGTTGATACATGTTCAATGAATCTTACACAAACTAACCCCCCTCTTTCACAAGTGTGGATACATGTTCCATAAATTTATAGATCATGAATCATCCACTTAAACCCATTTTGAAATAAGTTTTTTTCTCTTCCTCATGTAAGTTACTTGATAAAAATCTATACTATACCCTATTAAACTAGATTTTCCCCCTTATTCTAGACCCCTTATTATTTAAGAACTAAACACTAGTTTTCCCAAAAATAATAAAACAAATTACATTAGATCTAAGTGAAATACTAGAAGATGCATTACAAATATTAGCCAATGCTTATAGGTTAGATGAGGAAGGGGTACAAGTGGAAGAACCTTAGACCCAAATTGAGGGGAAATTATAGGTAGAAATGGATAAACGAAAGGTGATAACATTAGACCTAGTCCCCATTGCTCCCCCATAAAAGAGGCATGTTAAAATAACACTAGTCTCTACAAGACCAAAGAGACCTAAGCTAACCATCACTCATCTATTGAGTGAGGTCAATATATTTAGTGATGAAAACCCAATTCATGGACCAACTATTCCTAAGGGTTTTTATATGGAATGCTACAAAAAATACCAACCATGCACCACCATTAGGCAATCATAAAGTTAGTAAATTTTCATGTTTATGAGGATCTAAAACCTTAGATTATGGATCTATAATAACAAGAGAAAGAGAGAAAGATGATTACCCCTAGGGGGTTAGGTGGCACTCAAATAGATTCTCCTAGAACTTCAAGTGAGTCATACATTTATGATTACACCCACTTTTTATGATCTAATTGATAATGTAGCATTCCCATGGCTAAAGTTAATGATCAAATTTAACTATTAAATGAACCACTTCAATATGTTAATGTACCATCCTAGGAGATTATCTATTTAATGCATATAGTTGGTGAATTAAAACAAGTACATCTCTTTACCTTAGAAAAGAAGGCCTATAAGTCTCCATATGGATGCTAATGATTTACATGGTAACCCTCTTCTGATTACATTCATAAACGCTTCATTTTGTAATCATTTCTAGATACCACCATTTTCTCACTTTGATGGAACTAGATATCCATTTATACACCTACAAGCCTTTCAAAATGATTTTTCATCTCATACGAGTCCTTTGATTCTACTAAAATTATTTGAGTAGACATTAGTGGGGGAAACATAAAATTGGTTCTTTCATCTACTCCCCATTTCCTCCTTACACACATATGATGACTTAGGGGAAGCAATTCTTAGACATTACATAGAAAACATGGGCCCTTATATCACATATGAGAAAATTGTAACTATACATCAAAAAAATTTAGAGCCAGTAAGTGATTGATTTTATGATTCAAAAATCACATGTTAATATTGATATACAAACTAGTAAGTTTAGAGATTCAAAATATATTTATTAAGGTGATTCACGAGCCTATCCTCAAGCATCTACTATATTAGATAGAGTCTTCTTTCAGGAAATTATGCTATACAATTATAACTTTAGAAAAGAAATTGGGATTGATTGAGATATACTCAACTGATCATATTACTATAGATTTCATAATAATATCTATAGCTCTTAGCGTCTAGCATCCACCATGTCCTAAAAAGGATAGGTACCACAACTAAAAAAGTAACCATTTAAGAACAAAAAGCTAATCTCTAGAACACAATAAAAAATATACATTATAAAGAATAGTACCAAGGCAACATTATAGTTTGATTCAGAGCAAGATAGACCATCTATCATATTATCAACACTATTAGATAGGAGGTTAATCACATTACCTTTTATTCATCGACAAGATCCATAACTCCTTTAGAAACAACCACATCAATCCTTTTATAACTATTATCATATTTATGGATGCAAAGATAATGATTATTATGGATTGAAAGATTGCATTACTAGATATGTTGATAAAGATCTCATTCACCATGGAACCATAGACCTTATTTCTCCACAATTGAGTCATCCCAAGACATTCCTTTACAAGAATCATTGATCAATCATCATGAGTGTAATGTGGGTTCTAAGATATAGCCTCACATGACATCTCCTATTCTACCTATTTATAAGGTTTGTAAAATAGTACAGTGACAAAAACCTACAAATAACACTATATTCTAAGGAGTACATAGTGTAATTTCATATACATATCTAATAAATTCACAAGTACTACAATAGAGTACTACTCACAATAAATATTCACCATATCTAGATTTTTTGTGTCCTATCTCATGTAATAATTTTCTATGACTAAGATTAAATGAACGCACATCATAGAGTAATACTCATGAGAAATATTCACTATGTTTAGATTTTTTGGGTCTTATCTCATGTACTAATCCACTAAGATTAAGATTAAATGAGACCCCATCACAGGTTTTAGCTCTAGTTTGATCTATAGATCAGTCATACACATCATAGTAGATGTCATATGGTATGTGATTATAGGTAAATGAGTATTCTTCAAAATACATAGTTCTTATATCATGTCTAATAAAGTTACATTTTACATAATCTCCATGTCTAGCTATAATTAATACACAATAGATAATATCAAATATAGAGTATATTCCTAGATAGCATGAGAAATATAGGCACTTATTTAGTTAGCCATTAGGGTTCAAATAGTGATATAACATAGAGTGATATGACACACATTCATACCAACATCAGTTCATAGCTTCAATTAGTAGGGCAATGATGGAGCCAAAGGTTTAGCTAGCCTTTGTATTATTGAGACACTCTTAGGGAATTAATACACACAACCTACTATCTTAAATCCCCACATACTAAAAACTAACATTCCTAACTCCTAATAAATATCCATAGCTAAAAACTAGCTTATGAAAGATCTTGATCTCACTTAATCATATTTTACCAATTTTAAACCAATTCAACCCATCCAAATAATTTACCAATCTAAAACTAGATCAATTTATCATAACAATTTACAAATTTTTGAAATCAACAAATTTTTTCTCACATATAATCACAAACCAAATAAAGTAGTTTACTTACAATTTGAAATCAAAAGTTAACATCACACTTATCAATAAAACAATCAAATCCCATATCCCAATTACTTATCATCAATCCCAGATCAACTACTTCTAAAAAAACCATATGAAATGAATTTAATAATACATTTCAAATCCCATAACATAGTACACATGATTTAAAAGTAAAATAATGTCCCCACATATATATATATATATATATATATATATAATATAAGCATGTTTTCAAAATGTATATATCATATTAAATACAACCAATCATGAATGGGAATCATGACCTCACTCTCAGTCTCACTCTCTCCTCTAGTACTAATTTAATAGTTTAGTCTAGTACTCAATGACCCCACACCTCCTTAAGCTCTTTAATGCCTCTTACACTAGCTCTCTCACTCTAGTAACCACCCATGCTCCTTGTAAAAGTCCACATATCACCACTAATGATATGTTGACTCATCCATGATCCTCATACTCATTGATCCATAATCAAGTAGAGGCATCTTATGCCTATCTAGCTCAGCCCTCAACTCATCTCTCTCTCTTACTAATCTAACATATGTAGTTGTAGCTATAACATCCCTATAAAACAAATGAGCATAAGCACTAGCTAGAACTATCACTCACTCTATCTAATCCTCTTTCACATCATTATTAAGAACATGTTATATGATCTGTGTAGAGTCAATGATGGTCTCTCAGAACCCATCATATCCAACTCTTACCCTAGCCTAAGCTTCATCCTGAATATCTTCTACTCCACCTACACACAAAAGTACAAACACTACATTAGACATACATTTTCATAAGAAGCTAAAAAAACACAAACATGAACACAATTCAAGTATGATCAAAACTTAGCTCCCATCATCTTGATCAGAGTAAGATCCCCATACTCAATGGCATCCCCTTCATTAGTAAGATATAATGGAACCCATCGATGTTGCATCCACCATGTGGTATATACCTCTATTCATCCCACATTATCTACATTAGGAATATCTATAGTTGTATCTCATGCATTTGAAGGTAATGTTGCTATCTTAGCCTTAGTAAGCCTCACATGAGCCCTTACCCTTGATAGTGCTTGTACACTCCTCACCCACACCTATGTTGTTAGGGGTACATCCTATGGTACCCTAAACTATCAAGTCATGTGCTCATATTGAAAGTTCCTGTACACTCAAACCCAATGGCTAGGTAACCAACAATTGACCATCATATACTGTAATTACACTCATTCCTTGGGCCACCTAGGGAATCCTCTATAGGGCCTCCATATGATATATGAAGCCACAAATCTATTTAAAACTCCTCTATAGTGATCTATCCTAGGAGATAGAATAGCCAATGTACTCATTCACAACTCCCCATATTGTAGTGGGGGTGCCCACCTCTCCCTCTATAATCCTATCGACGGCACAACTATTATATGTTCATAATCCCAATAATGCATTATGGTAACTACACTCACACCACCATTAAATGCCTTCAAAGTAAACTGGTAAATATCTTTGTATAAGTGGGAAAGCATAGTCCTACCCCTTAATAACATAGTGTCATACATCTCTACACTATGCATGATCCTCTGCATCATATATGGAATCGACACCCCACTCCTATCCATAACAATAAATGAGGCTAACAACATAGTTAACCACTTCTATAGGTGTGTAATACTAGACTATAATATAATTGATAGAAACACATCATTATCACTACCTTTCTAATGTATGCTTGAAGGTACACCAATAAAATATAGGGATGCATAGTCAATAACATCCTCATCCATGTTATCCTATAATGTCACATGACATCCACTAATTGGCAAATGTAAAATATGATACACATACTCTAGAATAATCATAATCTCCCCCATAGGATGATAAAAAGTACATGTATATGCATCCACCTCTAACATAAAGTAGTAATTAGATATCTATTACATTGTATAGAGCCTAGGTCACATACATGACCCAACCCTACTCTATCCATCATAGCTCTCTCATCAACTGATAAAGGCAACAACTATAATGTCTCCATAACCTAAACTCTATGAAACTCTCTCATCCATACCTCACCCTACAAAAAAAATTGAAAATATCATATACATCAGTTCACCATGCCAAATCAAAATCCAAGCAAAGACATAGCAACTAAACTAAGCAACATCATAGAAAATGTAGCCTCCAAGATAACAACATTGGGTATAAGATAATAGTGTTGGATAAGAGAATTATAACCTAGAAAATAACATTGGATCTTAGACAATAGTTTTAGAGGAGGGATAGGAGTGTTGTAACTAGTTAAAAATTACCAATGCCACTTAAAATAGCATAAAAACATCAAAAATAGTCTTCTAAATAGGTAAAAATTAAACATTAAGCTTACTCACGAGGCTAACATCACCTCCAGCCTCCACCTAGGCTACCAACTACTCAAAATGGGAATGGTAGGTACTCATCTCCTCAACATATCTCTAACTCTAGAGATCTAAATCCCAAACTAGTCAATGCACAAATGAATCAAGAATCAATCCAATTCTCTGATATCAAACAACTTTTTCATCTAAAGCAAAATACTATTTTACGTATAACTTTAACATTATGTCTTTGTTTTACATACCATTTTATTCCATGAGATCATGATAGTGATACCTTCAACATCGAGAAAGCCTTTCTCTCTTACTACATAATTTGCCTACTATGGAACACACATCTCTATACCTCTTTTGTATTAATACATATAACTTAGTCCTAACCAGTGAAAGACTCATTTAATTAGAAAACAACTTAGCCTAATTAATCAATCAATCTTTCAATATCCTCACAATAATCTAACCTTATTCCTACTTATGCCAATAGTTATCACTTTTGGCTTAACCTCCTCAATCACATATCTCATCCCGCTCCTCAAATAGGGGCATCATTCCTACTATTTCTATTCCTATAATTATCCAATATGCCTATCCAATCTCATAGATGGATACACGATGCTTCATACACCTCTAGTATTTAGATTATCAGATTCAACTCAGACTAGTCAAGATATATAATGATTCAGACTACATGGGTCACTCAATATTACTCAAGACATTGAGAGGGACATACCTTCAATTTGTAGATAAATAGACTATTCGGATACAGTGGTTCAGATCATATGGATCCATAGTGATTTCAATTAGATATATAAACTAGTCATAGATAGTGTTTCAAATTATATGGATTCATATTGACTTTAATAGAAATTTAGACTTAGATACCTTATTTGGGGACATGTACATACTAAACATCTCACACATATAGCTTCATATAGTATGATACAATTACAAGACTAAATAGCAAATTATAGGCATAGTGGAGAGCATAGTGTTTTGATCTCTAGTTTTTACACATGGGATATGGCATGATATCTCATATCACATGTGGTTATATAGATTACCAAATTATATAGATGCGTCACTCACATATCATGTTTCGGGGCATGGCATAGATGTTCATGTTTTTCATCATCCAAGATTATACATATTGAAATGGCAATACATGTCATTATCTTCTTGCATATTTTCTAAAGTTTTAAATTACTCCTAGTTATACCGAGGTTGTTACCAAGTTGGACCATATGATCATCTCTAGCGGTTGGTCTATAGAATTACCTAGACCCAAACTACATTATTTTATATATGATAGAGGATAGACATTATTTTTGGGCCTCTGAGCATTTCTTTGTTCTATTTTAGATATTTAGAGTGGGGCCATGACAAATTTTGCTCTTCATATTATACATATTCTTTACATTCTAGAGTACATGGGTTTATGTGGGAAACAAGATAGACATTGTTTTTGGGCCTCCAACCATTTCTCATTTCTAATCAAACTTAGTATAAGGGGAAATCATTTCAATCCTTCTCCATGATTACAAAGATTACATACTTAGATTAAACATAGGGGCATCCATTTTAGGGATTCCTTTTTATAGGCACTATTTGGCTTTCCATCCACTTCCCTAGTTAGGGAGTGAGTTAGAGTCTTTTTCAACACACTTATCTTCATGCACGTAGGTTCAAGTATGTATTTTATTTTCTTACTTTTACTCTAGTACTTCATTTTATTACATCACTAGAATAAAAGTGGGGAAAATGTATACACTATAAATTGGTCAAGTAACCACACAATCATGTCTTTTCATAGTTCTTTCATAGGAGACTATGACTAGATAATATGAGCTTAGTTCACATTTAGCCATTTATTTGGTTTCATTCATTTGGGTCCTATTCTATGCTTGAGTCACCTTATTTCCTATTTTCAATCATCCTAATGCTTTAAAACAATCATCCCACATCAACCAAGTTAGGGCTTTTGTCCTCCTTCCATCCCCCCAAGTCTCAAATTATAGGCCAAGAGCACTAGGGCTGGACTACAACATCGATGCCACTAGTATCCATTTCTAATGCTCCTATATAGGTTCATTTTGAACTCCAATGATTAGTTTCCTTCACTTAATGAGTCTTATCCCCTTTCTTATCTTCATCCTTAAGTTTCCTAATGTCACCAAATGCAAATAAAACTCTAAAATTATTAATAATGAGTCTCCTATATAGAGAAATTCACAAGGCATTTTATATATAGAAGCTACTACTTTGGAACATTAGACATAATAAAAATTAGTCGATAGTATAGCTTAGCATTTTTTTTCACACATAGACTTGCAATCTTAATCAAGGAAGGGCCTAGGTGAAATTCATTCTTGCATCTATCATGCACATTTATTGTGCACATTCCCTAAGGGAGAACTACATTTGATCTAAGACACTATCTTGAGGGGTTAATGTAGGCAATGATTAGGAAAATATGAGTTTTATATCATGTGATCATTTTCCCCCTAACCTAGTTTTTCCTCCTTTTACTTTTGACACATTTTTTGTCTATATGTGTGTAGATAAATATAGGGTTTAGAGTTTAAAATAGACCTATAGTGAGTTATTTTGACTTCTAACCTCCAAAATTTTATGCACAGGCTCATATGTACATAATCAATAAAACCTAAAAAGTTTAGATCCTTAGGAAAATAATGGAATAGTTGGACTATAGCACCAATGCCACTCCTATCCACTTTGGACACTCATATCTAATCATAAAATGAAGGCCATATCTATATTACAGATAGTGTCCCATTCTTGTAGCTAAATGTATAGGTCATGAATCATCCACTTGAACCCATTTTGAAATAAGTTTTTTTCTCTTCCTCATGTAAATTACTAGATAAAAATCTATACTTTACCCTATTAAACTAGAATTTCCCCCTTATTCTAGACCCCTTATTATTCAAGAACTAAACACTAGTTTTCCTAAAAATAATACAACAAATTGCATTAGATCCATGTGAAATAGTGGAAGATGCATTACAAACATTAGCCAGTGCCTATAGGTTAAATGAAGAAGGGGAACAAGTGGAAGAACGGTAGCCCCAAACTGAGGGGAAATTAGAGGTAGAAATGGATAAAGGAAATGAGATAACATTAGACCTAGTCCCCATTACTCCTCCATAGAAGAGAAATGTTAAAATGACACTAGTTTCTAAAAGACCAAGGAGACCTAAATTGATCTTCACTCATCCATTGAGTGAGGTCAATATATTTAGTGATGAGAACCCAATTCATAGACCAACTATTCCTAAGGGTTTTTATATGGAAATCTACAAAAGATACCAACCATGTACCAGCATTAGGCAATAACAAAGTTAGTAAATTTTCATGTTCATGAGGATCTAAAACCTTAGATTATGGAGCTATAATAACAAGAGAAAGAGAGAAAGATGATTACACCTAGGGGGTTAGGTGGAACTCAAATAGATACTCCTAGAACTTCAAGTGAGGCATAAGTTGAGATCCCTAATCCAAAAGTGACTGAATCATCAATAAGAGTCAATTTTAATCTAGAATATACTCACATGGAATAAATGATTTAGAAAATGGATATGGTAAGAGGAAAATATTTCACCTTCCAAAAGGTCAAACTATTTATTGGTTTAACTCTATTAGCTAGATAAAATCTAGAACAAGACAAGATATTTGAAGAAAATATCTTTGAAGTAGCCTAGGCTCAAAGTGATCACTTGAAAATAATGATGAAGGGTTTTCTATATGAATACAATAATTTAGAATATGTTTCTATGTTGTCCATTCATGAAGATAGGTTTAATAAATTAAATAATATCATTACAAGACTATTTAGTGATTTAAAAACAACCAGAGCAAGAAAAAAGGAAATAGGGATGTAAATCTCTAAAGTGATAGGCTAATTTGGCCAATGGCAAATTAAAAGATTCCAAGTGAGGGAAATAATTAAGGCCATATCTAATAATTTAGTCACAGGTTTTATAATTATTAGTAATTCACATTTGAATATGGCCATGGCTATATTGGTTGAAAAATTTAAGGCCTTGGATAACTAGTCCAAGGGTATGGAAAACCTTTGTAAAGACTTTAAGCAGTTGGAAGGTAGAATGCCTCATATTCTAGATAGTTTTATTAAATATCCCACATTCCTCAACCCACTAGGATTGATAGGAGATGAAGAGTTCAAACAAAAGACCTTGAAATTCAGGCAAGAAGTAAGAAAACAATGATAAAATTAAACAAATGAAGGCAATAGAAAATTCATGGGTTTACTTCTCTCCTCTAAAGAGAAAATAGGAGATGCTAGGGGAATCAAACAAACTATGGAAAAGATTTAAAAAGACATTGAAGACTTAAAATACCATCGATAGGAGCTTTTATTAAAACTAGTAATTTATCTTTTGTTTATTAGTGACTAACACTATAGACTAAATATCCTTTAGCAAAAATAAGAATCTACATCAATACAGGGCTAATCAGCTAGTTAGAAATATTCTATTCCATATCAATAATGTAATATTTATAAAATGGAATATTCTTTTGTAAAGGTATGTGAAAAATTTTAACACATTTTCCTAAAGGTCATGTCATTTGGAAAACTCTATTGTATTATAGAAACTTTGTAAAAAGGATAGTTGTCCTTAATTTGTAAACTTGTATGTTGATGTAACTAATAGACATGCTTCCTTAAATTATATAAAAGGAGAATTATCTATCACAAAAGGGGAGAATTTTAAAAGATAAAACTACTTTGTAACTTTTGGAAAAATTTAATACAAGAAAGGAATACTATAAAGTTTGTCTCAATTGTTTGTGTGAATTATTATCATGGCTTCTCTCTTAATTTTTTATTCTACATCTTAGATTTGAAGGATTTTTATGAATTTAGGATGTGTATCTTCAATATAGGGTTGATAATTTGGGACAACTCTAGATTAGTTAAATGTCTTTGAATTTGCTTCATTTTATTTTATCTACATAAATACGTGCAAATGTTATTTAATTGCATTACTAGATCTTTAAAGCAAAATCAGTTCTTACTTATATTTCTTTGTATTATCCCTAGATACATGCATAGGGTGTAGTGGAATTGGATCATATGTTATTTTACATTATACATTGGTTAAATGCATGTTCAGTTAGAATTTAAGCCTTGTCATGATGTTTGAGACAAATATTTGAAATCACATACTTTTTTTAAACCCTACTTTTCCTTTTTACTTCAATTTTAACCAAATCACCTTAGTTTAGCCCCATTGTAAATATTCATTTAGATTAATATTTAGTTTAGAGTTTGATCACAATTCACTAATTATAGAATAGATGCTTCATACTTTGCATAAATTTTGTTGAATGGACCATGGTGGCTCCAAATCACCAATAAATATAAATATTATGGAATAGTCTACTTGCTCTACCTCTATTTCATCAAAGATAATCCAATTATCCCAACCTATAACTAATTATCTAAATTTATTTAATTCTAAAGTGAAAAGTGTTATTTAAACACTAAGATCACCTATGATACACATAGAGGCATCAACAAAAACTGCTCTGTTGATGTTAGAAGGAGGGTTACCAACAAATCATTATGAATTTGTAGAATATTTACTATTTTTGGTGTGTTTTGATATAAGTTTGGTGTTATTTTTGCATATTTGCATAATTATTTTCCCAAGTGTGTATATATCATCGATCTTAGTGGTCTTTAACCCATCTTTGTGCTTCCTTTAGACAAAGATCAATGTTCTACAAAGATAGATGTTTAATTTTGGTAAGGATAGTCCAAGATCTAAGAATTTTGAGTATTTGAGGTTACAATAGATTATTTCAATCAAATATTGATATATCCTTTACAAATTTAAGTTCATTTGAGATTATAAGTGTAAATATCAATCATATTTATGTATTTGGACATATTTTTATACTAGTTTAGTTGTATATCTGAGTCCTTTATTGTCCTTTATGTGAAATCCTTACAAAATTCACTTAATGTGAACATTTAAGCTTGGTTCCTTGTATATACTAACTTGACACATCATATTTCAAATAGAATTTAAAATTCTCAAGATGGAATTGCCTATAATTAGAACAAGTTCATATTTATAAGTAAGTGAGCCTCTGCTTAAACTAGAAATCCATAGGAAAGCTAGGTGAGATAAAACTAGGCATAGATGTTTGATTTCTTTGCCAACTTCACCACTTGAGATACTCTAGAATTAAACCTTCATCAAGGTGTATGACATGGTTAGGTTATCCTTCCATCAATGTACTAGGTGTAGTACATGATCTTCAACTACAATATTATGAACTATTTTTGAATGTTTAGTCTTAATGGTGTTATAATTGTAGAACACATTAAATCTTTCAAATCTACAATAAAATTATTAAATATCACTCATGAATATGTAGCATAAAGTTTTCTTCCTTTTACATTTCAGGATGCTACATATGAATGGTTTATTAATTTGCCTAAAAATAACATTACCAACTAGGATGGTTTTAACAATGTCTTTTTTGACCAATTTGGCAAGGTTATTAGTCCTTGTATCCTATACCAACAATTTACCACCATCAAAAGAGATCTTAGTTAGTTTATAAGAGAATTTAATGCTAGGTTTCAAAATATGCATAACTAGAGCATAAGTTCCTACAAAATGAGAATGATTATATATTAAAGATGTTATAAAAGATTAGTACTAATTTCCTTCAATTACAAAAACAAGTTGGAAATACTAGAGAAAGTTCTAGTAGAAACTTCTCTTTCTAAAATTTTAATAGAACTAGTAATAAGTTTCATAATGATAGTTTTTTTATTTATATAAAATGAAAAAATTAGTAACTTTAGAGTGACTTATGACATCCATCCCATAGGTTCCTCCTACTTGCTTTTATGGCCCTCATATGCATCTTTTAACTAATTCCCATACATCTGTAGCCTTCCAAAACTAATCCCATCTAAGCTAGACTCCTCTTTTCATGATAAATTCATTCCCCAAGTTTCATCAACTGAGGACTATAACACCCAAGTTAGACTATAGTACTAAAACCTAGGGTGTCCTATTTTTAGCACTCCTATCCTATCACATTTTGATCTTGAAGAGTCATTTCCTTCTTGTTCTTATCCTCCTTCTTGTTGGCCTAAAATGAATAAATTTGACCCATGACCAACAAATCCTTATAAAATCCCATTCAAAGTTCATTGAAAAGAGGTTGGAAAATATCACAAAGCAAGAAAGAATATAAGAAAGACTACTCAAGTATACTTCCCTATTCTCTACATATAACCATCCAATACCATTTCTAGCTTATTCAAATCCTTACACTAGTCCCTAGTCACCTTAAGTAGACTCAATTTACCATTTTGCATCTTCATGCACACTATTGCACAAAGCACATCAAGTGGGAGAACTACATATGGTTTGATATTTTAAAAAATTATTGGTATGTAGTTAAAATGCCTACACAAGTGGTGTGGATACATGTTCAATTAATCTTACACAAACTAAACCCCCTCTTTCTCAAAATTTATCAAAGCATAATGGAGTTCAAATCTTGGATATCCGCCTGAGCATGATTGACTATTGGAGTTCAAAGCATAACAATCTAACGCCCCTCTTTCTCAAAATTTATCAAAGCATAACAAACTAATCTTTGGAGTTCCATGGATATCCAATAGTCAAAATTTCATAGGTAATGTCTTAAATAAATCTCAGGTCTCTTAGATAATAGTGGTAGAAGTGGAATATAGCACCAGGGCCCAAGATGACATATTTTTGGCACTCATATCCAATCATAAAATGAAGGCTATATCATGATTTATGACAATGTCTCAATCTTGTATAGTGAATTCTAGCCTTTGTCTCAGTCGTATCAGTTAGTTTCTATATAAGAATTATTTTCTTTTCCTTATTAATATATTTTAAAAATTTCAAATTATAATAAAATTATACAAATTAATACCTTAAATATTGTATATTTATATAGTAAGTTTACTACTCAGACCCTTTAACTAAATTATGAATAATACATAAATATTCTCAAAATAGGTAAATCATTTACTGAACCTGACTTACTTCATTTACACATAAAAACCCTCAAAATAGTAGAGGAAATTTGCTACTATTTTTCCTATATTTTTATAATTTTTTAATTGAATAATAAAATAAACAATTAACATTAAATTTTAAAATTTCATAGTAATTTTAAAATAAAATTATTTCAAACCCTAATTACCCATACTAACTGTCGATATTTTCCAATAATTTTTTGATTTTTTACTAGAGTATTAAAATAAAAAAATTCACCTCAAATTTCAAATTTTAATACCAATTTTAAAAAATAGTTATTTTTTAGAACCCTAGTTGCATATACTAGGTCTTGTTAAATCACAAATTTTCCAATAACAACTTGATTTTTTTACTTCCATATTTCACCCATAAATTCACATTCAATTTCAAATTTCATAGTAATTTCAAAATTATCATCTTTCAAACCCTAACTACATATACTAGGTCCCATTGCTTCTTTAGATATTACCTTACATGTATGAGAGATTTGTATCCTTTTTATGTAATTTTCAATTCATTATTTTTAGGGCTTTACATTTCCTATATTCAGCACGTCGCTTCTCTAGCAATTTGACTACTAAAAATTATTGAAAACAATTCAATCAAATTTTAAATTATTTTCCTACCTTAACAATGGAACAATAAACTAGTTTTGATTAAATTGTTAAAAGGGAAATTCAAGAACTTTTAATTAAACACCCTAACATGAAAGATGACATGCTTAAAATAATTCAAGAGGAACAAAAAAAGTGAATAATGGTCAATATTCTCAAACCATAGAGAAACTAGTTATACTAGACACTACAGGGGCAACTATATCTCAACAACCCCCTATAACATCCCAACCTACCTCTATGCCACTAGTTATATCTAGCACATCTTTTTATCCTGATGTGGAAGCCTTTATGCAAGAGATAAGATCTCTTTAATCTAGGGTGCTATATCTTGAGAAAGGTGACTCTAGACCTATATAGGATTTATATTCTTTTACTATATTACATATACCATTGACATGTCACATTGCTTCTACACACTTACCATAAGGTTTGGTCTAACCCAAGCATACTCTATATGATGGCAAGGGTGATCCAAAAATACATTGAGATATTTTCATGTACATGCTTGGACTATGTATCAAATGATTGGCTACTTACCAAGATATTTCCACTAAGCCTAAAGGATTATTCTTTACAATGGTTCTACGGTCTACCAAATTAGTTATTCAATGCATTCAATCCTTTAACTGACATGTTCCTAGATCATTTCAGCATTAATATTATTGATAAGGTTTCATATACCCAAGTTACACAATATAAATAAAGGTCAAATGAGCATGTCATAGATTTTGTTATTTGATATAAGACTATTTTGGCTAAGATGACTATCCCCATGGCTGATCAAGAGTTACAAGATCTCTTCAAATAGAGTCTTCTACTATCTTTACATGAATCAATTATGTTCAAATATTCTCTTTGTTCATTGAATTGTATCACACACTAAAGGAAAGTAAATTCAAATTATTTTCAATGTGCAAACTAAAATACAAAAGTATCTCAAAAATAATAAACAAGATTAAAAATAATGTCCCATACAAAGTCAAGGTTAATGATAGCAAGAGTGAAAATAAACCAATAGTTAATGTGGCTTTCTATCCCCCTCAGTATGTGGTTTTATCACCACCTCCTCGGTGAACCTTTACCGATCCACCCATTTCTCAAGCTAGAGTTTTATAGTAGCTATTGGAAGGTAATATCATATCTCTCCTCTTATTCAAGAAGTTGATCAAACAAATCCTCTTTGATAGGGATATGATCCACATGCATTTTGTGAGTTTCACAGGGCACTAGGCCATATAAAAGTATATGCATTAGTTTAAGACATAATATATAGGATTTAATACGTGGAAATCATATTGATATTGGCACTTCAATTGATCCTCCTTAGGCTAAGCCAACATAAGATAAAGCATTGAAAATCTTGTCTGATCCTTTTTTAAAACATTCCAAACAAGAGATAGGGGATACACCAAGTGTTCACCATGTATATCATGCACATCCCCTATAAATACATATAGGGCACCTTCAATTGAGACACATCCTTTAGGAAATAGGATTGGTGTATACAATTCTAGAGTTTTAGCTAGGAATTCCATCTCCTTATCATAGTAAGAGATCATCGATGATGATTCAGATTATCATGAACTCTTTGTCAGAGCTTACATTCATAATCATCTTATTCACAGTATTCTCATAAACAATGGATCTAGTGTGAGCATGTGAACTATGACAATACTATAAAATTTGTGATATTCAAAATAGGATATTACCCTAAAAAACATAGTTATCAATAATTCAATGGGCACATAGAGAGTTTAATGGATGAGATTATACTTCTTCTATAGGTTGGTCCAACACACGTGGCCACACCATTTACTATAGTTCCTAGTGCAAGAGTTTTTGATATGTTACTTAGTTGACAATGGATTTAAAAAATTCAATCAATACCTTCTACATTTCATAGATATGTGAAATTCATTCATGATAATCAAGTTGTTATAGTTGGTGTATTTCGATATGAGTTACCACTCCCCACTTCAGAGCCATCTACTATTTTATAGTCACAAGTTTTAGTTCAGCCACCAGTTATAATTCTTCCTCTAGTTCTAATTTAGACATAGTTGAGGCATCCATCACTAACACAAAGAGTTCATACACCTCCATAGCTCCAAGATTCTATATATATATTACCTATAATTTTCACACCTATGGTAATATCATTGAGATCTCATGCATCCACTCATAGATCACATGTTTAGAGAGCTTCTCCTACTAGAAGATGGTTTCCTAAGAGCCCTAAAGTTGCTTCCACTTCTCATTATTATAGGGGGACCCCACAATTGGTTTTTAATTTATATATTTAAGAGTATTTACAACATATATGCATTTTATAGCCATAGTATTAACACTTCCACTATGCTTCATGATCATGCACGATTGCTCTCCTTGATACATGACACTATGATCAAGAGTCTCCCATGAGACTCATCTATTAGTATTGATTACTCTCAATTTTTCTTATACATAATATTATTTATGCTTGATTTTACATAGATCAATATATCAAAAAATCCAAAAACATTTAAATATTTTAAAAATCCAAAAACATTCAAATATTTCAAAAATCTAAAAACATTTAAATAATTCAAAACAACAAAAATATT
The DNA here is from genome assembly GCA_037957365.1 of Torreya grandis. Classification (NCBI taxonomy): domain Eukaryota; kingdom Viridiplantae; phylum Streptophyta; class Pinopsida; order Cupressales; family Taxaceae; genus Torreya; species Torreya grandis. The sequence continues at coordinate 817,513 of JARHVA010003318.1, read as the reverse complement.
TTAATTGTATGCATTATCCATGCTTTAAATTTCTACTACTATGGTAGACTTACATTTTTTATTTTATTCTATTATTTGTTGATTTATTTACATTACCATGATTCACTTGATCTCCTTTGAGTGTGTGCAGTGTCATCCAACTCTTTGATTGCCTCACTCTACCCATTGATGGGGCATCCCACTTCTACATTTGAGACATTGATACATATACCCACTAGGGGAATCTTCTACATGAATACACCATCTAAGTTATGTCATTCCTAAACTAGACACTCTAGTTATCATGTTGATGTACATTACTTAGTAGTTTACATAGATTACTCTATCAACATTCACTAGTCTATAGAACTTGTGTATTTCTTAGAATCTACCTAGTCTTGTACTCTATGTCTTGCATAATTTAATTTCTTGCTTCAATTAATTAGATGTGATTTTATTTTTTGTTTCTACATGAATTCTTTTCTTTCTTATCTTAGCTTGATTTGATTGTATTTCTTAGTTCTTATTTATCTCTTGTATGTGACATAGGACATTTTCCAATCTCCATTGCTTGCACTCTTTTATGTGATTGTGTCATTCATGCCAACCTTGATTATTTAAATTGTATGTGTATGTAGCATTTAAACATGCCTTGTATGATTGCCTTTTATTTGGAGTGACATGTGCCCATGTCCCTTGGTTTTTTGTCCCCTTAACCACTCTTGTATGATTCATTAATCTTGCCTTGTGTGCTCATTTGTATGTTTCCTTCTCATTGTTTGACATGCCATGATCTATATCATGAATTATCTTTCTATCTTAGATTCCATGATGGACATCATGTTCCATCCCTCCTTACCAACTAATAAATAACAACTAACTAGACTTTTAGTACTAATTTAAATTTAGTACATTACACATAATATTACATTGTTATATGCATCTAGGCATACCCTTATTGATATAATAATCTCTTTTAAAAATTATGTTATATCTTGAGATATCTTATTGATTATCATTACTATATCATGTACTTCATAGCATAACAACATTAGAAAGCTCTTTCTTCTAAAGGTAGTCATTGCAAGGTCTTCATTCCTACCCTCAAAATAAGGGGAAACAAATAAGGGTCTTGCCATAGAGATTAGAGCTCCTACAAGTTGAAAAAGAAATTTCAAAACACTTATAACATTAATCAAACATCAAACAAGGTAGAATAGATTAAAAAATAGTGATGATACCAGAATAGTTTTTAGTTTCAGCAAAGAACAATAGTGTTAGACATGGATAACAAAATTAGACACCAAGGTATGATGTTTTTGATGCTCATATCCAAATAGTATAAAACCAATTTTTTTAGAAGCAAGTAGAAAAGTAAGTTTAGCTACAGTTTTGCATAATTAGACTAGTTTAGAATTAGCAATTTTTAGTACACTTTTGCTTAAAAAATCTAGATATAGTATTAATAATGCATGCCATGATGGCTCTCACTTCTAGTTTTAGATATGGTAGTTGGTATAAATTCCATATTAGAATCCATGTTCTAGACACCAGTGATTGGGGATAGTGTGTGTGACATATTTGTTTTCTTTTCTTCTAGAGTTCAACATATTATCCAAGTATTCTCAAAATTTTCATACCTTACTCTATTTTTAAGTGGTTGGAATCAATTTGGAGTGTATTTAATATAATCCTAACCTCTCAATTTTAGAATGGATTTCATAAAAGCCTAGTGTCTAATTTTGGAGAGACTTTCATACAAGCCTAATCTCCATCTTTCAGTGTGGCCAAGAGTGTCCTAGTTTCTAACATACATTTGAATATCCATGGAAACATTGTTAGACTACATAACATTCATGATATTCAAGAGCCATCTCATATGACACATATTTCATACTAGTATAATGTCATAGATTCACTTCATTAGGCAATGATGGAGCCAAAGGACTAGCTAGCCTTTGTATTATTGAGCCACCTATACAAAGGGATTGGACACATAGTCCAAACATTGATTAGTACATGTATCACCACCTAGCTTCACTTAGTGGGTGAGGATTATTCCAAAGGGATAGCCTTTATATTCTTGAGCCACTCTTAAGGAATTGAGCACTCAACTATGTTTGTGATATTACTCATGGTACAACATCATCCAACATTACTCAATATCATCTATCATTACCCAACATCATAACATGTTTTGTATTATTTCACATACCTAGTGAGGTGTATTTATTCCTTTCCCTTTCCCTTTCTCTCCCTCTTACCTATATTTTTACATTATTATCTTAGATATAGTGTATCTAATAAGAACTAATATACTCTTTATTTTATCTTGTAGATTCACACTTCACATCATGCTCTCTTTATACACACCCAAAATTATACAACTTTATGAGCTTCACCCTTGTAGATAATTTTAGGTATGATTTCTATTTTTTTATCCTAGTATTTTGCTTTTATATTTCACTAAAATAAAGGGGGGGAAATATAGTCATATAAAATGCAAAATTTGGTAAATTGAGTGTGAATTATGACATCCATCCCACAGGTCCCTCCTACTTGATTTTATGAACCTCATAGGCATCTTTTCACTAATTTACAAACATTCATAGCCTTCCAAACCTAACCCAAAGTAAGCCAAACTCCTCTTTCCATGACAGATCCATCCAATGGGTCTTATTAGCTTAGAACTATAGCACCAAATATGGACTATAGCACTGGACCCTAGGGTGTCCCATTTTTGGTGCTCCTATCCAATTAGATTTTGAGCCCAAATAGTCATTTATTTTTTGTTCATATCCTCCTTGTTAGCCTAACAAGAATACATTCAACCCATGACCAATAGATCCCTATAAAATCCCATTCAATGTATATTTAGAAGAGGTTGGCAAATATCACAAATCAAGTAAGAATACAAGAAAGACTACTTAAGCATACTTCCCCATTATCTGCATATAGATATCTAATACCATTTCTAGCTTATTTAAATCCTTAAACTAGTCCCTAGTCACCTCAAGTACACTCAATTTGGGATTTTGCATCTTCATACACATTATTGTACAAAGCACCTCAAGTGGGAAAACTACATATGGATTGAGCCATATTTGGATTATTGGTATGTAGGAAATGTGCCCACACAAGAGGTGTGGATACATGTTCAATGAATTTTACACACACTAACCGCCCCCCCTATTTTTCAAATTTTTCAAATCATAATGGATATAGGGTTTGAATAAAAAATCAGCTCTACAGGGAGGTCTCTAGACATCTAATAGTCAAAATTTTATAGGCAGGGTCTCACAAACATAATGAACAAAACCTAGAAATCTTAGGTCTCCTAAACAATAGTGTTCGATGTGGAATATAACACTAGTGCCTAGGAATAATATTTTTAGTGCTCCTACCCAATCATAAAATGAAGGTTAGATCTTGATTTATGACAGTGTCTCAGTTTTGCATAGTGAGTTCTAGCCTTCATCTCAATCATATCACTCAGTTTATATCTAAATCTTATTTTCTTTCCCTTATTAATATTTTTATAATAGTTCAAATTATATAAATTAGTAGCCTAATTATTACATATTTATTTATTGATGTTACTACTCAAACCCTTTAACTAAATTAGGAATAATACATGAATATTACCAAAAAGGTTAAATCAGTTTTCATAGCAATAAAAACAATGAATCATCTTTTGATAAGAAAATAATGGATATAAACCATATTGATATTACTTTGCCTAATTATTTTAGACTTAATTATACTAATAAGCATGGATAAATTGATTACATTGAGTTTTGTAAAGATTTTGAAGCATTTCAAGAAGAGTTGGACACTTTTAAGGTAGTACCTAACAAAGACAATGGTGCAGGTACATCAAGATCTTATAAATCATCTGACCAAGATTTCCTTATGGAAACATTTGAATTCCCCTTCCAAGAAGAAAACAAACTTGATGATGTTTTTCAAGAAATCTAAGCTTTCCAGTAGTTCTAAAATAAGACATATCCTCTGAGGAATAGGGAGCATAAGCAACCCCTAACTACTTAAAATCCTCCAAAAAACTTTGGTACCCCCTGATGCTACTTTAGATAATAACCCATAGCCTCGAAAGGGAAGTACTTGTAAACATATTACTGATGCTTCTAATTATTCAAATAGGACTAGTTATAACATTGTGGAAGATATGAAGAAAATTAAAGCTAACATTAATTTTAATGAATTGAAATAAATCACTAAACAAAGGGATCTATTTTTGGATTCGTTACATAAAAAACCTAGAAAACCACACAAAGTTGATAATGCCAATGTTGTTATGTACAAGGCTAAGATAGAGTTTCCACCCTTCTTGCTTATGATCAGAAAGTTTGGTAAGAACTTACATAATAATTTATTATATTATAGTGCCTCTACAAATATCATGACTATAAGTATTTATAAATAAATTGGTTTGACCCCCATTAAATATGATAGGGTGGTCACCCAATTAATAAGGCCAGGGTCAAGGTGAATGGGGAATTGTTAAATGTCCACATGTAACTAGCTTCTGAGCCAGGAGTCCAATAATCTATAGACATATCAGTGGTGGATATTCCTAATTCCTATGGACTATTTTAAGTATAAAATGGACAAAACATTAAATGGATATATGTACATAGTCTTTTCGCATATGTGGCTACCTTAGAAAGGAATTCCAAATTAGATTAGAGTTAAAAGAGAGCTTGGAATGAGACATATGATCATTGAATATAATGTAGTTAATTAAAGAGTCAACATAATTGACTCTGATTTAGGAGAATTCACTCTTGAAAATACCAAGGTAGGTGATCTTAAATCTTCCCATATCATTCCTAGATTATGGAAGATGCATTTTGATGGTGCCAGGTGTAAATCCAAGTATGGAGTAGGCATTATTATAACTAACCTAGTTGGTAAGAAATATCATGCTAATTATAGACTCAAATTTACATGTACCAAAAGTCTCATAGAGTATGAGTCTCCATCCTAGGACTATAACTTGCCATCAAAAATAATTTCAAGGAACTACTAGTTTATGGTGACTCAAAACTAGTAGTCAATAAGGTAAGGAGCAAGTATCAATGCAAATTTTCATAACTTGAGAGGTATAAATTTAGGTTTTCAGATCTAGTTGAGTTTTTTGATGCTTTAATTATTATTTCCATCCATAGGGAGGAAAATAAAGTTGCTAATGAGCTAGCTTCTATTTTAGCTAATAACCAATACTCAACAAACTTTAGCATTGAGTTGATACCTTATCCTTCTATCCCATATATTGTAAACTATCTATAGGTCTTTAATGATGTCCAACAAATCCTAAAATTCATGACCAATTCAAGATAATTTGAGGCCTAGATCATAGAAGAGGTTGATAAAACCACCCTTAAAGACAAATTTGATGGCAAAGTCATTTAGTTGAATGACCAGAAGATCCATAAGGGAATTATTTTATTATAAACATTGTTTGATTAGGATAAGCTAGCTGAGGCATCTAAGATTACTAAGGTAAATGGGAAGGATTATAGTGAAGTTGATATTAGGCATCAAGATCAACCTCAAGTGGTTAACATTGGAAAATATTGTACAAATGTTGAAAATAAAAGAGCCAAGGAACTATTACAAAGTACAAATTGTAATAGCTTGGTCATATGATGACTTGAAGATTTTTAATCTAAGGGTCATCACCCATACCATACTTCTCAAAGATAATTTCAAACCTTTCAAGAAAAAGTAAAGGCTTATAAACCCTATTCTAAAACCCATGATTTTTAAAGAAGTCATGAAATTACTAGATGCTAAAATTATATTTCCCATTAGACACTCTACGTAGGTTACCAATTTGGTACTGGTTAGGAAAAAATGGTGAAATTAGATTATGTATTCATTTTAGGAATGTAAATAAGGTATCTAAAAATTATAATTACCCTCTTTCATATCTTGACCTACTAATACAAACTATTTTTGGTTATGTTATGATGTGATTCATTAATTGTCTTTTAGGATACAATCAGGTCCTAGTAAATAAGGAAGATAAAATGAAGACAACATTTACAACCAAGTGGGGCACCTGTGCCTAAAAAAGAATTCCTTTTGGTTTGATGAACATAGGAGCTACATTCTAGAGATACATGGACCTTGCCTTCTAAGGTGTGATTGATAAATGGATCATAATTTACATGGATGATCTATTTGTTTTCTCTAAGAATAAAGAATACCAATTCATGCATTTATAGAAGGTATTTGAAAGGTGTAGAAGGTGGAATTTCCATCAACCCCAAGAAAATAATTTTTTGTGTCACTAAGGGAAATTTATTAGGACATGTTATTGCTAAAGATGTAATTTCTATAGATCCTAAAAGAATAGATGATATATCAAAGATAGAACCTCCCAATAGTAGAAAATAATTGAAATCAATTTTGGTAAAATAAAATTTGTTAGAAAATTCATTTCAAGCTTTGAAATTTTTTTCAAACCATTAAATGATATGATGAAGGAGGCTAAAGCCTCATGGAATGAAGAATTAAAGAAGGCCTTTGGGGTTATCAAAGAGGTAATCAGTCAAGCCCCAATCTTGATAAGTCCTAACTTTTCAAAAGACTTTATTCTTTACTCTTTTGCCTTCTATTACACCATTGTTATTGTTTTAACTCAAAATATATATGGGTGTGACCATATAATTTATCTCATGAACACTAACTTGAAAAAATATGAGTTAAATTACCCTTTAATTCATAAACAATTTTTTTCATTAATTAAAGTTGTCAAGAAATTTAGGCACTGCATTCTTAAGAATAAATTACATGCCATTATACCAGACTTGACCAATAAGTTAATGTTAAGCCAATGTGAAATTATAGAGTGATTACGTAGGTGGATGTATGTTATTTAAAAATATGACATAGAGATGAATATTAAAAATTGGGTAAGGTGTCAAGTTTTAATTCAAATGATTTCCAACAGTAGACCCAAAATAAGTATTTTGTAGGTTGATCAACAAAAATTTCAACCTAATGACTGGTATGATCCTATCATTCACTTAATGATTAATACAATGTGTCTTAAAGGACTAATTAGGGAGCAGAAAATCCCTAATTCTCAAATCAAATTAGTATCTGATCAAGAATGTAATCTTATACTTAAAGAACTTTGAAGGTGTCTACTTAATATGTGCATCCATGGAAGAGGCATCTGAGATCATGAGCATGTTTCATGACAATTTGGGAAGTGGGCATCCCTCTAAAAGGAAAATAGTTCACAAGATCCTCAAGGATGACTACTATTATCCCACCATCTTTAAAGATGTTCATAAGCATATGAGTGAATGCCATTCATGTTATATTTTTAGGACAAAAGATCCAAAGTTAGTCATGCCTTTACAACCAGTCATGATTGACAAACCTTTAACTCATTTGGGGTTGGATTTCGTTGGATTCATCAATCCTAGCTCATCATAAAGTCACAAGTATGTTTTTATAGCTACTAACTATTACACTAGATGGACTAAAGCAATAACTACCAAACAATGTAGAATAAAAGAAAGGATCAAGTTTTTAGAAGAAAACATATGCACCACATTTGGGACTCCACTCTCTTTGGTCTATAATAGTGGGTCTAAAATTTATATCCATAGAAATGATAGAATGGGCATATTATAATGGTATTTTCTTCAAGTTCTCATCCAAACATTACCTTCAAGGTAATGGAGTGTCTAAATATACAAATAAGAACTTTATGAGGGAAACATGAGATTCAAATAGGCTCTTAAAGTATTTCCATTATTATTAGTATATGGCCAAGAGCCCATATTACCCATCATACTTAAGCTACTAACGTATAAGTTTATGCAGGAGTATATGGAGGAAGATAAGGAATTTGCAAACTCAAGGCTGCTTGACATAGTTGAGATGGAGGATGGCCGAGAAGATTTTTTTTTTAAATTTAGCAAGCACCAAACCACAATGAAAAGGTGGTTTGACAAGTGATCAAAGGTCAAGGTGTTCATGTAAGGAGACTTAGTTCTTATTTGGGATAAGGTATCTAAGCCCAAGGTAAAACATAATAAATTCAAACCTATATGGATTGGCCCCTATCACATTGTAGAAACACTTGGAGATAACACCTTTAACCTAAAAGATCTATAAGGAAGAGAGTTCACACTACCTACCAATAGGAAATATCTCGAGCATTACTTTCTTACTACACCTAGGATCTTCATGGAGTAATTCTATAAGGATGGTTAAAATTAGCATAGGTAGGCTAGTTTAGTTCCCTTTTTTCCTTTTCCTTCATGTCCTTTATTTCTACATAAGTTTATATATATTTGCTTGTTTTTCCTTTAGTTTCTACTTTGTTTATTTTTGTTGTGTGTTTCTTTCTTTTATGTGTTTGCTTTTTATTTATTTATTCCTTGCTTCCAATAAGTTCTTTCAAACAACCCTTAGCCCAGAGTTCACTTTATTTGTCAAAGAAATTTACAAGTTCATAAATTAAAGGTATGTATATTAAGCATGTGATGACCATGGGATTAAAATATGAACTTGATGTTATAATTTAAAGAAACTAATAAGGACTGATGAGTAGGTCAACTATTCCATAAGGACTTAGGTTAACTACTTAATAGGTTAACTTCATTTTAAGATGAATTATACATGTAGAATGAAATATTAAATTATTAAGGCATAATCATGTTTTCACTTAAAAAATATCCTTACATGGGAAAAAATTTGCAACCATAGGTGATTATATGAAGATTAAACACTTGACCAAATCCTTAAACCTAGTTATCCTAGTTCCCAACCTTTTTTGGAAAGCCTAAAATATCTAAAAATACAAAAACATGAGCTCATTGCAAAATCAAAATCTTTTTGAAGCAAAGGTGATTATGGTAATCTCCACCAGGGATATGGATGCCTAGTTGGTAGTGGATCAAGGTTGTGAATTGAGCTAAAATCATCTCTATTGGGATATGGATGCATGGCTAGAAGTAGAGAATGCCAAAGTATTCCCTAAACTAAGATCATGATGCTTGATGAGTATCCAAACGTGATACATGTCAAGGTTAATGATTAAAGACTTAAAACCTAAAAGTTTTCTAGTAAATCTCATGCTAAAAAGTAAGTTCAACCAAGTCAAAAACATAACATGGATATGTTTTTATGTTTAATACAAATTCTATAGATGCAAGGTCTATTTCAACCATGAAATGATCTTAATAATGGCATTGGTTAAGTGGAATAAGTGAGCTAGTTTTTGGTCTGAACTAAAGTCTCTAAATTCTAACATGTTGCTATGTTTCCCCTTAAAGTCCTCATTTTTTAAGGTCAAGATACTGCCATTTTTGAAAAATACGGACCCTTGTGTAACTCTGAACCTTAACACTAAAAACTTGACATGTTTTGAAGTTATTTGTATTACAAGAACATTCACACCTAATAAGAGTGGCCTATTTGTTTATGATCCTCATTTAACTCTCCTAATATTACTAACAATGGATATTCATGCTTCTATCATAGGCTTCATAGGACCCTCATCGAGTGGATTATACATGAATTTTATAGATCCTTATTCAAAATTTTACTAGCCTTTGGTTTTTAGGAACTCAAGATTAAATACATATTCTAAACACCTTAAAACCCTCATTCACAAAGCCTTCCTTATATCCTTCAGTTTAAATCCAAATTTCATGAGAGAAAATTTGGTAAGAGCATTATAAATATGTAATGAACTAAGTTTAGTTTTTATGCTAAAACTTAATCTTGTTTTTAAACATGACCAAGATATAGCCTAAAAATTAGGTTTGGTCCGTTTATATTTTTTCCTCCTCTATTCCCTTTTATTTTAAAACTAGGTCTAACTTTCATGCTTGTAAGGTCCTTTAATTTCCTAGCTCAACCTCATCTTATGTTTCATGGTCCCTCTTAGTACTTATCCTAACATATTAGTCCTAAGCTCCTTTTCATGTTTTTTAACATAAACAAGATCTTATCCCTAATACTTTAGCCTAAGTTTTTACATTGTCCCATGTTTTAACTTAAATATCTTTCTTTTTTATAGGATCAACAGTTCATGCTTCATCAAGTAAAATTGATTAAATGGAGTGAAAGAGACCTAAAAAAAGGATTCAATCCATCAACCCAATATCACTTGATCACTTGTATCATAATCAATATCTCATAGGATCCCATATGAAAATTAATTCTCTATGGACTCTTCACAAGATCAATAGAGTTAAAGCTCAGGAGCCCCATGAAGTTGCCACATGGTACTCCTACATTTAAACTCAATATCAAAATGACCTTGGGATAAGATATTTTATTATTCTTTTAATTATTCAAAGGGTCATCATTTTATTATCTTTTAAAGACTTAGGCTTATAACTTAGTCTAATTTTTATATACATTCCTGAGCTAACTTGATCTAATTTATGACAATAGAGACCAATAACATGCATCTATTTAGATAATTATATATGATTTTAAATTATTTCTAGGAGATAATCTGATAGATCATATTAAACCCAAGATCTTGTGGGACCAACTACATTTAGGAATTAAATTTGATACTCTCACAAGCATCATTTGATGACCCTGAGGCCATCATTGACACTCACAAGGCCATCAAATTGTATCCCTATATGAATATTTATTAGAACTTAATTTTGATGTTCATGCGAATGTTATTGACAACTATAAGGACATTATTTACTTCTAAGAGGCCATCAAAATTTAGCTAAAGATCCAATTTCACTCAAAAGATAAATGCACTTAAGACTTACATATTAATGTTAAAATTAATCTTCCATAGATTAATCTAGTTTATTTAAATCCATGTCTAGACTGAAGATACTTATAAGTAAGTTTAGATTTGCATATGCTAAGCTTGAATATCATGCTAGAATGTAGTCATGTTTTTAATCATTAACCCAAACTTTAGTCTATGTATACCCCATGTTCTTTTAAGCCTAATGGTTTTAGTTTAACAAAAGGTCCCATTAAAATAAAAATTAGCTTAAAAATTTTAATATAAAGTTTTATTGTGTTTATTAACATGTTAAAACTCTAGGATAAAACCTTACATTAGATCCTTTTATTATTTGGGGCCCTCTATTAATGTCTTTTAAACTGAACCTAAAAATCTTTGGTGTAAATTTAGTTTCATGTATATTAAAACAAAATATAACTATAGCCTAAATTATTTATCCTAAGTTATATATATGTCCCAATATTTATTAAATTTTGTCTAAATTTTTAAGATCTACAACTCACGCATGATCGAGCAAGAAAGATCAGATGGTCCAAAACTAGGATGGAATTTTTAACAAAAATATGAGCATGTGTAGAAAACTTCTTGGTAAAAACATATTAACATGTAGACTAATTATGTTTAGATATCCAAAGGCCTATTGAACTATCAAGTGGCACAACCATGAATCCTTATGTAGACTAGAACCAATACCACACAAGTCCTAGAATCAAGATCAACAGTCTATGTTGATCTGTGCACAAAAATCAAAAGGTGAAAATCAAAATGAAATGTCTAATTCCTTAAAAGTATTATGATTTTTTTAAAAAATATACCATTATTTTTCCACATATATGCCACATGGGCATGAGATGACAAAATTAAATATTTTATGGGCTCAGAGAAACAACATATAAATATAAAGGTTTAAATCAAATTTAAGGCATGAATTTGCCTAAGTCCAAGTAAAATGTCACCATTAAAGCTATAAAAATTACCTAACCTCTAATTATTTCCCTAATTCAATCCTAAACTAACCATAATCAAATGAGAAATAACCTAATTATCATTTGAGCAAGTTCAAACCGATCTAGAGATAATATATAGACCACTAGTGAGTAGTTTGCAAAACTCACAGTCATGGTAGCTTAAAAGCAAAACATAGAGGACACCAAGATATATTTGACCATAGACTTAGAAGGAAGGGTCTTAAAAGACATGATGCATGACACCATTTCCTTTAATATTGGATACAATAATTGGTCCTAGATCTTTTGGACAATTGAGGAATTACAACCCATAACTAAAGAAGATGAGAAGATTGCATCCTTCAAGATAAGGTATTATGACTTGATTGTAGCAAAAATGATAAGAATTCACCATGTAATAACTAAACCATAGGTACTTCACTGTATAGATGTCCTCCCTATTTTTAAAGAATGCAAAATTGAAATGGGCATGTTAATTAATGAGGCTCATACTCATAAATACATTGATTTTTTGTCCCCTATTGCATTTTAGAACTACTAAAAATTTTCTAATTCCTGAGTAGATGTAACCAAACTCATTAAATGGGCTAAGGAAAATGATCTCAAAACCATCTTAGCACCATGGCTATATTTTGGAAACCATGTGTTTTCTAACCCTAGTGGGAGCATTCTTATCAACCAATTTTGACCTAGAATTAGATTAATAATGACCCTAATGAACATACTCTATGGAAGCCCCAAATACACTTATGTTGATAGCATATGGGTGCCCCTAATCTATTATATGATTGAAAAAGAGATAAATCCTCCTATTGGTGAACTTATCATCCCATACTTATGTAGACAAATATTTGTAGTCAAGAAAGGGAATAGGAGAGAAATATATATGATGTCATACCTCTTGTATGACCTACATGCCACAATTTAGATCCCTAAATTTATGGGATGGTATCCTAAAAGGACATAAAAAATGTTCTAGTTTTGCTCAAAGCTAAATATCTTCAAGTATAGAGACCATATTCATTTTAAATGTGATTTCATCTATCCTCATTTGTTCAAGGCCATAACCAAGAACCCTATGCCAAAGATCAACCGATTGGAAAAGAAATACATTGAATCCATTTGGGACATATGGTATTACTTAGACTACATAGTTATGTAGATTGAGGGAACATAATGTACTCTATTGAGGTTACCAGTCTATGTTCCAAATAAATTAACTAAGTAGGAAGTTGGATTTCAAATATGCAATGGTATATAAGGTGCTTGTAGAGAAAAAAATAAAGGATTGTTACATATTCCACCCTTGGCTATTGGTAGGACCATCTTTCAATATTGGAACAATATTAAAAATACTGATAGGCATAGATCCTCTTTCAAATTGCATCATGATTACTTGAGGAAATGGGACCAAAATGATAAGATCAAAAATAATTTGAAGGCCAAAAAAATAAATGTGCCTTATGGGCATCACTTAGGTGCTTATGATCGTATGCACACAAAATATTCGTCCTTCTATGAAGTCTTAATAAGGTTAAAGAAACTCAACATCAACCCAAAAGTAAGGTTAATGAGAGATTAGAAGATAAATGATTACATTTATCAAATTGGACCAAGGTAGTATCACTTATTAGGGGTTAAATATTCTAGACCTCCTCTAGCACAACATATAGAAACACAACAACTTGAGACACAATTTGCATAAAATTTTGAAGTATAGACTGAATATAGGTGTGAAGAAAGTAGGTCTAGTAAAGGGGATTCATCTTCAACCTAGCCTAAAATATTAGACTCTCTTATTGAATATAAAGACATAATTTCATTGGATCTAAGTGAAATAGTATAAGATGCATTATAAACATTGGCCACCATCTACAAGTCAAATGAAGAAGGGGAACAAGTGGAATAACTTTAGCCCCAAATTGAGGGGAAATTAATGGTATAAAAGGATAAAATAAAGGAGATAACATTATATTTATTCCCCATTTATCCCCCACATAAGATAGAGGTTGAACTAACATTGGTCTCTATTGGACCAAAGAGATCCAGACTAACCCTCACTCATCCATTGATTGGGGTCAATGTCTTTAGTGATGAGAACTCAATTCATGGACCAACTATTATTTAGTGGTTTTTATATGGAAAACTATAAAAGATACGAACCATGTACCACCATTGTGAAATCACAAAGTCAGTAAACATTCATGTTCATGAGAAACTCAATCACTAGATTACGGAACTATAGAAACAAGATAAAGAGAGGAAGATGACTACCCATAGAGTTCAAGTGGCACTAAAATAGATACTCCCAAAGCTTCAAGTGAGGCAAAAGTTTATATCCATACTATAAAAGTGACTAAATCATTAGTAGGAGTGATGTTTAATCAAAAATCTGCCAATATGGAACAAGTGATAGAGAAAAGGGCTATGGTAAGAGGTAAAGAGTTCACCTTCCAAAAGGTTGAACCATTTGTAAATTTAAATCTAGTAGTTGGAAAAAATCTAGGACAAAATAAGATATTTGAATAAAATATTTTTGAAGTAGCCCAGGCTCCAAGTGATTAGTTATAAATAATAAAGGGTTTACTACAAGAAAACAAGAATTTAAAAGAGGTTGTTGTGTTTTCCATTCATGAAGATAGGTTTAATAAATTCAAATATGGCATGATAGTACTATTCAAATATTTAAAATAACCAATAAAATATAAAAGTAAATATGGATGCAAATATCTAAAGCAATAGGCCAAGTTGGCCAATGGTAGGTTACAAGCTTCTAAGTGAATTGATTAAGGCCCTGTCTAAGAACCTAGTCCTAGATTTTAGAACTATTAGAAAGGCACATTTGAATATTGATATATCCATATTGTTTGATATAATTGAGGCCCTATATATCTTGTTAAAGGGTATGATAAAACATTCTAAAGAATTCAAGAAGTTGGAATGTAAATTGTCTCATATCATATATAGTTTGATCAAAGAACCCATAACCCTTAGCCCACTGGGTCTCATTAGAGATGAAGAATTAAAATAAAGGACCTTAAAATTCATGAAATAAGTAATAAAATAAGGAGAAAACTAAATTGTTGAAGGCAATATAAAATTCATGGGTCTACTTCTCTCCTCTAAAGAAAAAATAGGAGATGTTAGGGGCATCGAACAAAGTATGGAAAAGGTTGAAAAAGACCTTAAAGACTTATAATACCATGAATAGGACATTTTATCAAGAATATTAATTGATATTTAGTTTATCAATGACCAACACTATAGACTAAATATCCATCAACAAAAGTAAGAAGCTACATCAACACAAGGTCCACCAACTAGTTAGAAATATTTTGTTCCAAATGAATTTTGTAGTATTTAGAAAATGGAATATTCTCTTGGGAAGGCATGTGAAAATTTTTTAGAACATTTTTTTAAAGGTCATGTAATTCTGAAAACTCTAGTGTATTCTAGAAACTTTGTAAAAAGGATAATTATCCTTAACTTATACACTTGTAAATTCATTCAGTTGATCGGCATGCTTCCTTAAATTCTAGAAAAGGAGCATTGTCTATTTTAGAAGGGGAGAGTTTTAAGATCTAAAAATATTTTTTAACTTTTGGAGAAATTTAAAACAAGTAGGTAATAATACAAAGTTTGTCTCAATTATTTGTTCTACGTCTTAGATTTGAAGGGTTTTTAATAATTCTAGATGTGTATCTTCAATACAAGTTACTAATTTGGGCTAATGCTAGATTAGTTGAATGTTTTTGAATTTTATTTGTTTTATTTTCTCAACATAAATATGTGAAAATTATATTTAATTATAGTAGTAGATCTTTTAAGTCAAAATTAGTTTTTACTTGTATTTCTTCATATTATCCTTTGATACTTGCCTTGTGTGTAGTGGGATTTGAGCATATGCTATTTTACATTACATTGGTTAAATGCATGTTAAATTATAATTTCAGCCTTTTAATGATGTTTGAGACAAATATCAGCAATCACATACTTTTTTTCTACCCTACTTTTCCTTTTTACTTTTTTTTAACTAGATCACCTTAGTTTAAGCCCCATTATAAATATTCATTTATATTAATCTTTACTTTATAGTTTGATCATAATTCACTAATAATATCATAGATGCTTCATAATTTTCATAATTTTTTTTAAATGTACCATGGTACGTTCCAACCACAAATCAATATAAATATTATGGAATAGTTTTCTTGCTCTGCCTCTATTTCATCAAAGATAATCTAATTATCACAACCAGCAACTCATGCTCTAAATTTCCTAAATTATAAAATTAGAAATGTTATTTAAATACTAATATCACTTGTGATACATTTAAAGGCATCAACAAGACTTACCATAGTATAATTTATCTTTCCTCCAAGGCAAAACCTATTCAATGAATCCTTCAAACATTAATGTATAAGAATTATTTGTTTTAATAATGATAAAATAAATATTACTCTCTATTGTATTGAATACAAGGTTGTATTTATATATTGGATAGGTCATAAACATTATATAATTTAAGATTAAAAGGTCATATTACCATGACCTATTTTTAAAAATGTTATCATTTAGCGTTAAACTAGGATGATCGAGGCCGACTTAGTTACAGAGTGTGTCATAACTTTATATAATGGGTCAAGTAAGGATGACCTATTATAAAAATGGGGGTTTTATTATTTATGGGATATTAATAGGATAATTTATTAGGTAATTAGATAAGTGATATTTGTAGTGGGTTTAGGTATGATAAACTTAACCAAAAAATTTATGAATCACCAAGGTAAACCCTAAGTAATGAATTCTTCAAACACTGATGTATAATAATTATGTGTTTTAAGAATGATAAAATGAACTTAAAATTATATTTTATTAAATAAAAGGATATATTTAGATAGTATATAATTCTTAAAACTTCCATAATTTTAATCGACAAGGTCATCTTATCATGACCTAGTTTTAAAAATGTTATTTTTGACCTCAAAATAGGATGACTGAGGCTGACCTACTTACATAACATGTGCCATAAATTTATAAAATGGGTCAAATAAATATTAAGTATTAGAAAAAATATGTTTTTATTAGTTATTGGTTATTAATAGGATAATTTATTAGGGAATTGGATAAATGAGATTTGTAGTGGGTTTAGGTATAATAAAATTAACCAAAAAGTTTGTGAAGAACCAATGGTCTTCTCAAATTTACATATGTACCATTTAAGGAATTAACTTAGAGATATTGAAACTTGATAGTTTCTTCTAAGATAAAAAGACCAATAAATGATAAATTTTAAAAATATTGTCTATATACACTTTCTATTTTCAAAATCAACATAACTATGTAGAGATAAATGATAATGATAGCCTCATTGATCAAAGTGAATATAAAATTGAAACTAATAATTTTTGTAAGTTAGGAGAAACCCATGACCAATTATAAACTATATTTTTAATCATAAATATGAATCTTATTTATTTTTTTAGAATTAGGGAATAAGATATATTTAGATGAATCTTGAGAGCATGTCTCATATCATTAACAAGAGGGTCCAAATTCCTCCCAATCATGATCAAAATAAATCCATCCATTCTATTTATAGGAATAATATTAACCCATATTAAATTAAAAAATACTCTCATCATGTATACCACTCCATTTTGATAATGGAAAATCATTTATAGATAGCCAAGCCCAATAGGACCAATAAATACTTGTGTCTAAACACAATCAAAGATTGACTAAATAATTAAGTGATTTTAAATTATGTGTTCAGATTCTAAATATGGTGATGGGACTCTATTATCCTTCTCTATAGTTATATGGTTATAGTTATGCACACTGAGCCCTAAACTCTATTGGCCCCCTCCCCAAATAGAACTATAGGGATCCATAAAATCTAGAATCTATATTCACTCTAATTAAATTAATAATCTATTCACCCCCAGCCTCAATTTTTCTATATAAAATACTTAAAATCTCAAATCAAATAATTAATCCCTTTATTTTCCTAAATAAAATTTAAAAAAATCATCATTCTTGAATTTCAAGGACACATTTTTTGTGTAAGAATGTAAATCTATGAAAGATTTTTTCTAAGGATTGTAAGATCATATTCATACCCAAAAAAATATTTTATTTTGAATAACTATTACCATATCCTTTTGATATAAATGTTTTGAAAGTACCCTTTCATTACCACTTTGAGTCTCTAAATTTTGATAAATATAGATGGATTGGTGGACTTAAGGTACCTATCAAGGATTTCTTATGTTAAGAAGTTGCTTGTAGTTAAAACTATTTACTTATAATTTTCCCATGTAGTTAAGGTGGTCTAGATTTAGATTGATTGATTTGTCTAAAAAAGGGACTATTAAAACCCTTTTATATCTCCCTAAGAGTTTTGGAAAATAATTTTTATATAATTTATAACATGAAATAACCATAGTTGACTTATGTAATGAAAAATAAATAAGTGGGTAGGTGTGGCTTAGTTAGTAGATTCCATCGGATAATCCTTTAGAAAAAAAAACATTACCATTTTCACAAATAATCTCAATCCTAAGATGACCTTCCATATTTAACTCTATTGTACCAATTACTTTGATTAAATCATCAAAAATTGAATATAAATTGAATGAACACTTATAATGAAAGGAGTTTTAAAATATTTAATAAGGATAACCAAGGTAAAACCTAAGATGAGAATTTAAATTATTTACAAAGAATAATAATGTTGTATATGATGGGGTAATTAATGGAAAACATTCACAAAGTGTCCAAAATACCCCCAAGATCATCATACCTATAGGACAACTAAAACAAGAGATGAAATTAAATATTTATAATCATTTAGGAGAATATATTGAATCCATATTCTATAGGTTAGTAGAACCAACATGATAGTGTTACCACATACCAAACCATTTTATCAAAACATACCCAAACCAACCTAGTATAAGGAACATGAATATTATGAATTCTATAAAATTAATGGTCACTCTACCAATAGATGCATGAATGTGAAAAACTATGTCCAATACCTAATCGATTGAGGGCACATAGAGATGGAAGGAAATTCATCTAAGTCTAAAAACCAAAATTTAGGGATATATTAAAATCCATTTAGGAAATGTGACCAAGTTCATTCCCAAATGAACCAAGGTTAGAAAAAAAAATAAACTCCAAAAATTGTACCAATCTATTTAAAACTATTATTAATGTCTAAAACATGGAAAATAAAATTTAAATTATCAAAATAAAATCCCAAGAGTGATCAATCAACACTTAGTATGTAAAAATCACTATCCTAGGGCCTACTATACTCACTTTTAAAGGTAAGTACAATATCATAGACTGACTTGAGATGATATTGGCCAAAATATCCATTTTGGACCTCCTCAAAATATCCACTAATTACAAAGGTATATTTTATGAAGCCATATAGGATTCAAAATTACATCAATCCATTCAAATTCCAATCACTTTTAGGGATATTTTACTCAATCCACTAAGTCACATTTGACCAAAAAACATCTCCCTTATCGGTCCATCACAATATTTACCCTTATATATTGAGTTTATCATTTCAAAACATAAATTAAAGTGTATATTTATATAAAATGGATCTGCTTTGAATATATGTAGTTTAACCTTCATTAAACATATAGGTTACATAATAAAAACATTAGAGCCTAATATCGTCACTATAAAGGATAGTTATAATATGAAATGATAATCAACTAGTATAATACATAGTCCAATTATGGTGTGGCCTATCACTCACCAAACATTATTTCATGGCATTCATATTGATCTTACCTATAACATATCCTCATCTTACCATGGATTTACCATGTACATCATTTCCATCCACACTTCACCAATTCATTATATTCCTTCATTATAGTATGGAATTTACCATTCATAGTGATTCCAAACCATTCCAATATGGAAAACTAATGGAGGGATAATATATAAAATCAAATTTCTTACCTATTACAAAAAATAGGAATATGGATCCATAACAATAAAATCACCAAAGATTCAAAACTATATCCATCTATTTGATCTACCACTCATCTAAATTTCACCATATACATCTGAAAACCAACCTTTCACATCAAAATACACTTCTTATAAATCAAGGATTATAATAATTAACAAGGGTATATGAGAGTATTAAATCTGAGATACCTTTCATGTAGTCAAACTGTACATGATTCCAAACAACTATGGAAAGACTCACTACATGGATAAGATACATATATCCTATCAATATGGTAAAACCTCTTTTATTAAAGGAGGACTTATTTTAGATGAATAGATTGAGATATCAAATGACACATGGATATATAGTAATGAGCTAGTAATCTATTTTCAAAATAATGATTGTTTATAGCTAAGCAAATCATATGGCAAAGTATGAACTATAAATGAAAATGTCTTGTCTTAATGAAAAAGGAATTATATAACAAAAATTTCTCAAGAAAAAGAGGATTACTTTAGCATTGGATATAAAGCACCTGATGGTTACCCATATGATTGCATCAATGAATTTAACTTGATTTATAACAAGTCTTATTTATACAATGAAACATTTCCTCTCACATCTAATAAAAATACATTTCATCATAAAATTATTTGATTATATAACCATCCTCACCCTTGAAATCAAATATCTTGAGATCATATATTAGGATCAAAAAAATCCCCTACCACTCAAATGCTTCCAAAATGAAGAGGAATGTATAGAATTCATGGAATACACAACCAATATTCCATTAATAGACCATAAAAAAGGTGTTAATATCAGTTTGTATACATCAACATAATTTAGGGAATAGGAATATTTACTTAGTCTAAAATAATTAAAAAATCAAAATTAAAAAAGAAAATAATGTAAGTCCCTTAGTTAAAACCTCTCTAAGTCACTATTAGACAAAAATAATAAAAATAAATAAATAAAATATGATTATATTGGTGAAAACCTCTCTAAGGAAATAATAAATGAGGAACTCAACTTTCCCCTAAAAACAACATAACTATAAGATAGATCTATAATACTGAGTGAATAAACAATTTATGTAAACATTGACACAAAGGAAAATACTAAAATCATTAATTTGGTATCTACCCTCAGTAATTCAGTATGACAAATCCTTACCCTATTATTAACAAAGTTTGTAGATGTTTTCACTTGGTCATATAAAGGCATGACAAGATTATATCCCTCATTTGTCGTTCATCACTTACTAATTCATGTAGATGCAAATTCAGTCAAGAAAAAACATAGAAAAAAGCATCCCAAAGTGGAATTATTGTTCAAAGAGGAATTGTAGATATAATAAAAGGTTGGATTCATCTGCCCCATTGAATACTCAAAGTGGATCTCAAATATAATTTAAGTTAGAAATAAATCCATAGGAATTAAAGTGTGTACATACTTTTAGGATATTAATAAGGCTTGTCCATAATATGAATTTCCACTCCCCAACATAGACATGATAATATATTATACTATAGGACATGAAATTTATCTATAATGAATGTTTTCTCAAGTTACAATCAAATCAAAATTTCAGTTGAAGACCAAAAAAAGATAACATTTATCTCACCTTAGGGTACCTTTTGCTACCAAGTCATGCCATTTTTTATAATTAATGTAGGAACAACATATAAACAAGCCATGACTATCATATTTCATGACATCTTAGAAGACTAATAATGACATAATTTCCAAATCCAAAACCAAGACATATAATCCAATAGTATTAATTAGAATATTTAAAAAGCCAAGGGAGTATAAATTTTTCTTGAATCCTTAAAAACCTATTTTTGGATTCACATCAGGGAAAATCTTGAGCTTAATTATATCAATAAGAGGTTGGTGTAAGCAATTAAACATGGAATTAAACTAGAATACTAAGTAACTAGAATCAGAAATAACAAAGAATAAGAGATACAAGAAACCACCCTGAAAACTTTTATTAAACTCTTCCAGAAGGAAATACAATGAAGAAAATCACACTTTCTTCTCACACCTCTCAGATGTACATATCTCTTTCCCTCAATAGTTTACAATCAATTCCAACAACCGAGATTGATACACACATATAAAATATGTCTTGTACTTTTCTTTCTTACACACTTACACAAGCTATGAAGATCTATCCCTATTATATAAGATTAGGGATCATGAGCAATGCATTCACAACCATTAGATACACCTAATCAAAGGGTTAAAATAGTCTTGCCAAAAATAGAAACACAGACTTAGAACTAACAGCTAAACTTATCATGCAAACAATCTGTTCATCCATGAAAATAGACTTTTTGGATGCACAGATGACCGATGTCAGTCCCTGCCTATCTACACATAACCGATGTCAACCAATTATAACTGATGTTGGCAGCTACTGGTCAACTCCTTGCCATCATTGGTGACTATGTAAATCCAACAATTTCAACATCTACTCATCTGGTGAAGCTTTTAGCTCCACACCTTAACAATCTCCCACTTGGAGATAAATAGCTACACCAGTACCTGTACAACAACATCTTATAACTTCTCCATCTTCAAACTCAATCTTGAAGACCAACAAAAGTTGAATGAAGATTCAACTTCTCCTTTGTTACTAGCTTTGTTAACATATCAGCAGGGTTCTTATCTATATGGATCTTCTCCAGCTTCAACTCACCATCTTCCAATACCTGTCTAATGAAGTGGCACCTAAGATGTATATGTTTGGTTCTGGAATGAAAGGCTGAATTCTTAGCCAAATGAATTGCACTTTGACTATCACTGTATAATCTACAACTCTCTTGCTCCTTTCCTAGCTCTTCCATGAACCGTGTCATCCATATCATCTCCTTGCTAGCCTCTATGACTGTAATGTATTCTATCTCTATAGTAGACAAGGCAACAACCTTTTGCAACTTTGAAATCTAGCTAACCGTTGTTCCACCAATAGTGAAAACATATCCTATGATACTCCTCCTGCGATCCAAATAACCTACCATATCTGAATCTACATAGCCATGTAGAGAAGTGTTTGACCCACCAAAGCATAAATTCCTACTACTAGTCCCTCTCAGATATCTGAGAATCCATTGAACTGCTTTCCAATGCTCCTTCCCTGGATTGGCCATATACTTACTGACAACTCCCACTACTTGGGCAATATCTAGTCTAGTATATACCATTGCATACATTAAGCTCCCAACCGTGGAAGCATATGGAACTCTACTCATGTACTCTACCTCATCATGTGAATTAGGACACTATTCTTTACTCAACTTGAAGTGTCTAGCCATAGGTGTGCTTACCGCTTTTACATCTTGCATATTGAACCGTTTCAACACCTTGTTCACATAATCCTCTTGAGACAAAATTAACCTATGATTTTTCTTGTCTCTCTTAATACTCATGCCAAGGATTTTCTTTGTTGCTCCCAAATCCTTAATGGAAAATGTGTGAGCAAATTTCACCTTAAGCTTAGAGATATCCTGCATGTGTGATCCTACAACCAGCATATCATCTACATACAATAACAAGATAATATATCTACCATTATCCAATCTCTTAAAATAAACACAATGGTCAGATTGACATCTACTATAGCCATGCTTAGTCATAAACCTATCAAACTTCAAATACCATTGTCTAGGAGCTTGCTTGAGACCATACAAGCTTTTCTTCAATCTACACACAAGTTTCACCTTACCTTTGACCTCAAATCCTTCCAGCTAATCCATATATATTTATTCATCCAAATCTCCATGAAGAAACACTATCTTAACATCATGCTACTCAAGATGTAAATCCTTAATAGCAACTAAAGACAATACAGTCTGAATAGAAGTCATTTTTACTACGAGAGAAAAAATTTCACCAAAATCAATACCTGGTTTCTGTGCAAATCCTTTCACTACCAACCCGGCCTTATATCTCATCTATCCATTCTCACCTTCCTTTAACCTCTAGATCCATCTATTTTTTAGTGTTCCATTTCCCACTGGCAACTTAACCAAATCCCATGTTTGGTTCTCTTTCAAGGAATCAATTTCCTCATTCATGCCCAGCTCCCAATATTTCATGGAATCTACTTATATTACTTCATCAAAACTCTCTAGTTTTCCACTATCAATGAACAATAAATAGAATAATGATGGGGAATATTGAATTGGAGGTTTACTTACCCTTGTTGACCTCTTGATGGGCATTTGAGACTCATTTTCTACTTGCTATCTACCTAAATTCTCTGACAGTGACTGACCTCGGTCACCTCCAGGCCTGTAACTGACCGATGTCGATTCCATATGACCGACACTGATTCCTTCTTGACCAACATCGGTCACTATTTGACTGACATCAGTTCTTGTATTGCTGACGTTGGTTCCTTCCAGACTAATGTTGGTCTCTATGTTT
The DNA here is from genome assembly GCA_037957365.1 of Torreya grandis. NCBI lineage: Eukaryota > Viridiplantae > Streptophyta > Pinopsida > Cupressales > Taxaceae > Torreya > Torreya grandis. The sequence goes on along the minus strand of JARHVA010003318.1, from coordinate 793,356 downwards.
TCTTGTTTGTGATTATTCTTTCCTATGAGCTCATTTTGGATCGTCACCTCATCCAATTCTTCATGGCCCTGCTCAGATTGATTCAACTTCTTGGGCTGATCACTATACATCACTTTGTCATTGAAAACAACATCATAGCTCCTAATTATTTTATCAATTCCTAGATTCCAAAACCAGAATCCAAAATCTCCAAATCCATAACCAATAAATGTGTACCTCATAGACTAAGCATCCAACTTCTTTCTATTTTCTTTATCAATGTGCACAAAAGCTTCAGAACCAAAAACTCTAAGAAATGAAAGATCTACCTTTTTACCTATCCACACCTCTTCTAGAATTCCACCATCCAGATCTATAGAGGGTCCTCTATTAATCAGGTAAACTATAGTATCCACAGCTTCTACTCAAAATTGTAAGGGCAAACCAGCATGCAATTTCATACTCCATACACGCTCTAATATTTTTCTCTTCATCCTTTTAGCAACTCCATTTTGCTGAGGTGTCCTTAGAACCATCCTTTGCCTGCGTATTCCATTCATATGACAATACCAGTTGAACTTATAGCTACAAAACTCACCACTATTGTCAGATCTAAGGCACTTCAATCTCTTACCTGTTTCATTCTCAACCATAGCTTTCCAAATCTTAAAAGTGTCAAAAACTTTAGATTTCTTCCTTATGCAATAAACCCATACCTTTTTTGTAGCATCATTAATGAAAGTAACATAATACTGTGATCCTCCAATAGAAGCTACCTGAGCTGGTCCCCACACATCTATGTGAACAAGCTCCAACTTGTGCTTCCTCTTTGTTGACCTAATTTTAACAATCCTTACTCTCTTTTGTTTTCCAAAAACACAATGCTCATAGAAATCTAGATCTATGCTTTTCAAATCTGAAAGCTTACCTTTTGACTTAAGAATAGTCATTCCCTTCTCACTCATGTGGCAAAGCCTTTGGTGCCACAAATTTGCATCCACATCTAAAGTAGATAATATAGAAGGAGAATAATTAGTAATACAATTACATAAATAGAGAGTACCTACTCTCTTACCTCTGACTAGTACAAGTGCACCCTTGGTAACCTTTCAAGATTTAGCTGTGAGAGTTACTATACAACCCTCATCACCCAACTTTCCTACAAAAATCAGATTTTGCTTCAGGGCTAGGACATGCATGACATCCTTCAACACCCATGTGTTGCCATTTTGCAATTTTAGTTTCACTTTTCCTTTGCCAACAATTTTACAAGGCTCATCATCCCCTAAATAAACTTTTCCAAAATCTTTGTGGACATAATCATTGAAAAATTCTCTATTTGGGGTAGCATGGAAAGAGGCCCTAGAATCTAAAACCCAAGATTCTATTTTATTATGCAAAGAAAGTGAAAGAGTATCTTGTGCAACAATACCTGCAACTTTTGCTTCTTCATTACCTTCATGCTAATTCTCTTCATTAACTTTCAACCAACAATCTTTCTTTGCATGTCCTCTCTTTCCACAATTCTAGCAGGTTATCTTTCTTTTTCCATTTTTGGATTTGGATCTATTGCTCATATTTGACTTTGACCTTGATCTCCCATGCTTGCTCTTCTCTCATTGCCTTCCCCTGCTTTCGATACTTAAAGTATTACCTGATGATTCCCTTGTGCTTTTCCTATGAGTCTCTTCATTTAGGATTACACTAACAACATCATCTACTTTTAAAGTATTTGAAGTAGATGCAGTATTACTAATTGCCATTACTAAGTTATGCCAACTTTTAGGTGAAGAGCATAAAATTAAAATAGCTTTAATTTCATCATCAAAAACTATTTTGACTAAATTTAATTAATTTACAATTCCATGGAAATCATTAAGATGATTAGATACAGATCCACCTTCATGCATTTGCAAATTAAATAACTGCTTCATAAGATATACCTTATTTGAAGTTAAGGGCTTTTCATATAAATTTTCTAAAGTGTCCATCAAGTCTACCGTTGTCTTTGCCTAGACAAGGTAGAAATCACACTAGATCCCAAACTCAATCTTATAGATCCAAGAGCCTTTCTATCAAGAACTTCCCATTCTTCAAATTCCATATCTGTGGGCTTTCTATCAACCCCACCCAATGGTAAGTATAGATATTTCTAATACAGATAATCTTCTATCTAGATTCTCCATAATTGGTAATTCTTGCCATTAAACTTCTCCATTCTTAGTTTACTTTCTTCTGCCATTGCTTCTCCCACTCAAACATAAACCATTGTGAGTGACCTATAATCAACAAACACTAACCAGATCTAAAACACCTGTTAATCAACCTGAGCTCTGATACCACTTGTTGGGGATCAACCAAAAAACTTGATTACTTTTATGTAAGCAATTAAACATGAAATTAAACCAAAATAAGTAACTAGAATCAAAAATAGTAAAGAATAAGAGATACAAGAAACCACCCTAAAAACTTGTATTAAACTCTTCCAGAAGGAAATGCAATGAAGAAAATCACACTTTCTTCTCACACCTCTCAAATGTGCAAATCTCTTTCCCTCAAGAGTTTACAATAAATTCCAACAACCTAGATTGATACACACATATACAATATGTCTTGTACTATTCTTTCTTACACACTTACACAAGCTATGAAGATCTATCCCTATTATATAAGATTAGGGATCATGAGCAATGCATTCACAACCATTAGATACACCTCCTAATCAAAGGCTTAAAATAGTCGTACCAAATATAGAAATGTAGACTTACAACTAACAGCTAAACTTATCATGTAAACAATCTGTTCATTCATGAAAATAGACTTTCTGGATGCACAGGTGACCGACGTCGGTTCCTACCTGTCTGTACATAACTGACATCAGCCAATTATAATCGATGTCGGTAGCTACTGGTTGACTCCTTGCCATCATCAGTGACTGTGTAAATCTAGCAACTTTAGCATCCGCTCATTTGGTGAAGCTTTTAGGTCCACACCTTAACATCTAGTTGATATATCAAAATTCAAATTTGTACAAAAATTCCACCACCTATAATTCTCAATTAGATTCATAGTCTACAAGGTAAGGGTTTATATCCTAGCTTATAGATAGATATTACCCTTTCAAAGATCTCCTAAAAATGATACTATCTTTAAATATAATTATGAATGTGGAAATGCATTTAATAATATCAAAATATATATATCAAATCTAAAAGTATTAATGGCACCCACTCTATGTAAATCATTAATCCTATACATGTCAACTATACAATATACTTAGGGTCACTCTTAGCTTAGCAATATGAACAAGTAATTGAAATATTTGTATACTCATTAATCATAAATTTTGTGTCTTATGACATAAAATACTCCATAATAAAAAAATAATGTATATTTTTTATCTTCACTTCATAAAATATTTAACATTATATTCTTAATAATCAAACCAAAATAATTGTTAAGGTAGATCCACTCAAGTACCTCCATTAAAAATTAGCTTTGATAGGAAGTATTGGTAAGTGGTTTATGTTGTTGAGTGAATTTGACATCAATTATATAAATAAAAAGGCTATCAAGGGATAGATTATAGAAGATAAAGATGATAAATTGTTAACCTTTAACTTTCTATATAAGTCAATCCTATCCCTTGATGTATTTTCAGAATGGGAGTTTTAATTTGATGGTTCCTTTACCACTAATTTCTCATGGAAAAGTATCTTTATAATTATTCCACAAGGTGATATTATCCTTAAATCATTCTAATAGGATCCCATTAGAACAAAAAACATAATAAAATATGAATATCTTATTTTTGGTCTAAAAATATCCCTTCAATGGACTGTTTAACATTTATGAGTATAGGTAAATTCATATATCATAAGCTTGTCCCTTAAAAAAGAATGTTCAAAAATTTTAAACTATACTTAGACCATATATACTTTGAAGTTTATGAATATGATATGGTTTTCAAAATTCTTTGTCCCAAATCCTCATGCTATCAATATAGTTACACCTATATTCATGACAACATCATATCCCAAAACCTTTCCCATAACCATAATAAATCATTTATCCAATGTAATTCCCATTTAACACTCATTGTCAACACATTATATGACATAAGTTATGATAGAAATTTTTCCCTATGTTTGAATTAAAATGAGGAAAATTTAGCCATCAAGGAGGTCCATGGTGGAATTTATGATGCAGACACTAGTGGTATAATCCTTGTTAAAGAGTTATTAATAATATGTTATTATTAGCCTAAAATAGAATTATATGCTTCTTGTAGTCATATAAAATGTCCAAATTGGTTGTTTGAGTGTGGCTTGTGACACCCCATCCATAGGTCATTTTTTCATGCTCTTGTAACCCTTCTAGATACCTTTTTACTCATTTTCAATCATTCAAAACCTTTTGAATTATCATTCCACCTCACCTCTATAGTATTACTCATGCCAATCATGTTCCACTAGGTCTCAACCTATAACGAGAAGAATACCTCATTTGTAATATAGTGTCAGACACCAAAGTGTCCCATTTTTGATGGTCCTATCCATTTGTACTTTGAGCCCCAATGGTCATTTTAATTTGGTCATTATCCTTAATTAGGTCATCCTAGCACAAATAAATCTGATCCATGATCAATTATTCCTTATAAAATCCCACTCAGAGCTCATTTATAAGAAATGTGACAAAACTTACAAAGCAAGCAAGAATACAAATAAAGAATCAAGACAAACTTCCCTATTCTTTACACACAATCACCCAACACAACTATAAACCTACTCAAATCCTCATACTAGTCCCTAACCACTTCAAACACTATCAATTTTGAATTTTCATCTACATCACACTATTGGATAAAGCACATTAGGTGAGAGAACTACATATGGCTTGATCTTTCTTCAAATTATTAATACATAGGAAACATTCCCACACAAGAGGTGTGGATTAAATGTTTAGTACATCTTACACTCTAACCCCCCCTCCCCTCTTTATAAAATGACTCAAATATTGTTTTGTCAAGCATAATAGAGGGTTAGGGTTTGAAGACAAAATCAGCTCCATAATGAGTTCCATAAAAAACTAGCACTTGATTTTTCATAGGCACACTCACATAGTCACAATGTAATTACCTATAAAGTTTTAGGGTTTTGTGACCAGTCTAAACAAAAGTAACAGGAATGAACAACACCAAACACAAAAGCACCCACTTTTCAATGCTCCTATCCTTTCACTAAAAAAAATCCAAATTTAGGTTTATGACACTTTCCAAATCTTTCATAGCCATTTTTAACATCTTTATCAACTATCTTAATTTATTTTCTAGCTAGGTTATATTTCTTCCTATTTATTGCCATTTTTAGAAAACTAAAAAAGACAAACAATTATGCAAATTAGGACTATAATTATTGCTATATTCTATACTAATTTATTAATCCAAACCCTTAACTAAAATAGGAATAAAACTCCATTATTCCCAAATAAGTTAAATCATTTGGTGAACTTGACTTACTTTGTTTGTGCACAAAAAACCCTTGAAACCTTAGGGAAAATCCGTTAATGATTATTACTAATATATTTTTTATTTTTTTTAATTAAATTAGATTTCACATAAAATAAAAGAATGGATCTCACTTATTTCAAAATATTTCTTGCAAATAAATAAGGAGTCCATACTTGGTCATATCATGTATATGAATGATGAAGTTTACTATATGTTAATACAAAGCTTCATTATTCCCCTTTAATGCTTAATTTTTATAATATGGGATGATATTAAAAATTTAATTACTAAACATGTTAAAATCCCTTTCCTTCAAAGCAAAGTTTACTTTTCTTTAATACAAGGTTTAATTATTTCTTTTACATACTCTCACTCTCTCTCTCTCTCTCTCTCTCTCTCTCTCTCTCTCTCTCTCTCTCTCTCTCTCTCTCTCTCTCTCTCTCTCTCTCTCTCTCTCTCTCTCTCACAGAATAATTTTCTACTCTATATTGCTAAACATGTTACAAGTCAAAGTTTTTTTATGCATTAGTGCAAAGTTCCATGATCTCTATCCCTTGTTTGCAATTTCTCATGTGGAATTTTATTTATAATAATATTTTGATACAAATTATAACTCCAATTACATGCATTTCATCCCACACACATGGTTTCTATCTAGATGTATCTATCTCTTTGGATACTTTTGAGTAATACCCTATCACTACTAGACATAAGAAAATACTAGAAATTATATCTATTCTTCCTCCCTTCAAAATTGGTTCACTTATCTCTTATCCCACAACTAATACCAAATATATTCCTATAGTATATCATGTGGTACATGCTATCACCAAAGTTTATGAAGATAGGCAGGTTGAATACACCCATGGTTATATCTTTATCACTCAAGTTAGTACCCATTTTGATACAATTTTAGCTCCTCCACTAGTTGATGTTCTACCTCTAATTGAGATTCAGACATAGTAAAGGCCTCCCTCACTATCTTAGAGAGTTTATACACTTCCATGGAGGCCTCTCTTAGAGTGACCACTATATTAGTGATAATTTTAGGACTCTACACAGTTTTTAGCTATAGTATGTACACATAGGGTAGTATCATTGAGGTCTTAGGTCTCTACACATAGAGAACATTTTTAGAGAGCTTCCTCTACTACCATATGGGTCCTTAAGAGCCCCATAGTTGCATCCAATTCTTAGAGTTATAGGGGGACACCATAGTTGGTTTTCACTACAAATAGTTTAGAAAACTTATATCATGCATAGCCTTAAGAGTAAGGGTCTCATCCCTTCCATCATTATTCATGGTCATGAACAATCCCTTTCCTTGATATAGGACACCATGATAGGGAGTATCTTATGAGACTCATTGGTTAGTATCATTTCTTCTCAATCTTTCTTATACATAGTTTATTTCTACTTACTTGTACATATTCTCTCAGTTTCCTTGTACATAATTTATTGTACATAGTTTCCTTATGACTACTTATACATAGCTTATTTTAAAATACCAAAAACAATACAATATTTCAAAATACCAAAAACAATATAAAATGTCAAAATACAAAAACTTTTCAATTATACGTAGTATCCATACTTTACATTTCTACTACCGTGCTAGACTTACATTTTGCTATTATATGCTATTGTTTTTTGATTTATCTACATTAACATGCTTCACTTGATCTTCTTTGAGTGTTTGTAGTGACACCTAGATCCTTGATTGCTTCACTCTACACATTGAGGGGGCATCTTACTTTTACGTTTGAGACATACATTGAAATATCCACCCACCAGGGGCATCTTCTACATGACTACATAATCTAGGTTATGTCCTTACTACACAACACACTCTATTTATCATATTTATGTATATTAATTACTATCCTACACAAATTATTCTATTGACACTCACTAGTATATAACACTTGTGTATTTATTAGCATTTACCTAGTCTTGTATTACATGCTTTACATAATTTCACTTCTTGATTTTATCAATTATATGTGATATTATTTACATCACTTACATGCCTTCCTTCCTTTATTTAAGTACCTAGATGTTATTTCATTTCTTAGTTCTTATTTGTTACTTGTGTGTACCGTAGGACATTTACCATGTCCTCTACTTGTATTCTTATATGTGTTTATGACCCTCATGACAATCTTGCTTATTTATAATTGTATGTGTATGTGGGAATTTAAACATGCCTTGTATTCATTCTTTTCCTAGTTTGAGTGGCATGTGACCATGTCCATTATTTGATTGGACGTTTGATCTCTTTTTTATGCTTTTTACTTCTTGCCTTGTGTGCTTGCTTTCCTCTCAATTGTTTGTAATTCCATGATACACATCATGCATTATATTTCCTTCTTGGATGTCATTATAGACATCATGTTCCATCCCTCCTTGAAAACTAAGAAGATTTATATTTTTAGTTTAGTATATTGCATATGCTATTACATTGTTACATCTATCTAGGCATACCCATATTGATGTAATAATCTCCAATACAAAATATGTTATATCTTGAGACATGTTTTTGATTATCATTGATATATAATATATTTTGTAACATAACACACTTATAGGGCTCTTTCTTCTAAGGTCAGCCATTTTAGGGTTTTCATTCCTACCCTCAAAAGAGAGGGCAAAAAATAGGGTTTTTTTATAGAGATCAAATCCCTCTACTAGTCAAAAATATTTTTTGGAACACTCAAAACATCAATCAAAGTTCAAAAAGCATATAAAAGACCAAAAAAATAGTGATGAACATAAAATAGTGATAAAACCTATTGTGATGCTTTTGTACATTCTTATTTTAGACATGGCATGTCTAATAAGAACTGATGTACTCCTTATTTTCCCTTATAGATTTAAAATTCATGTTGTGCTATCTCTATGCATACTTAACATCACACATCTTCATAGGCTTCACCCATATAGGCAAGTTTAGGTACACTGTCTATTTTTCCTTTATCATAGTATTTCACTTTGTTGCATCACTAGAATAAAGGGGGGGGGAATGTAGTCATATAAAATGTCCAAATTGGTAGTTTTAGTGTGGCTTGCAACACCCCATCCACAGGTCCCTTTTGTATGCTCTTACAACCCTTCTAGACACCTTTTTACTCATTACTAGTCATCTAACACCTTTAGAACTATCATTCCACCTCAACCAGATAGTATTCCCCATGCCAATCTTATTCCCCTAGGTTTTAAACTTGTAGGATAGGAGTTACCCATTTTTACTATAGCACCAAACACCAAAGTGTCATATTTTTGGTGATCATATACATTTACACTTTGAGCCCTAATGGTCATTTTCATCTAGTCCTTATCCTTAATTAGGTCATCCTAACATGAATACATCTAACCCATGATCAATTTTTCCTTATAAAACCCCACTCAAATATCATTTACAAGAGAAGTGACAAAACTTACAAATTAAGCAAGAATATTAAAAAAACATTATGATAAACATCCCAATTATTTGCACATAGTCACCCAACATAGTTGTAAACCTACTCAAATCCTCATACCAGTCCCTAGCCACCTCAAACATTATCAATTTGACATTTTCATCTATATCACACTATTACATAAAGCACATTAGGTAGGAGAATTACATATGGCTTGATCCCACTTCAAATTATTAGTATGTAGGTATTGTGCCCACACAAGGGTTGTGGATTACACATTCAATTAATCTTGCACACTAACCCCCATTTTTCACAAGTAACTCAAATATAATTTTATCAAACATAATGGAGGGTAAAGTTTTGAATAAAAAACTAGCTCCAAAGTGAGTTTTGTCAATAACCAGTGCTTGATTTTTCATAGGCATTCTCACATAGGCACAACATAACTATCCAGAATGTTTTATGTCTCTGTGATTAGTTTAGACAATAGTGGCAAGAATGGACAATAGTATTAGACACTAAAGCATCCACCTTTTGGCAATCCTATCCTTTTATTGAATGAAAGCCAAATTTAGGTTTATGATACCTTCCCAGTCTTGCACATCCATTTTCAACATTTGTATTAGCCATCTCAGTATATTTTCTAGCTAAGTTATATTTCTTCCTATTTATTTGTTTTTTAGAAAACTAAAAAAGACAAACAATTACACAAATTAGGACTATAGTTATTGATATATTCTATATTGATTTATTAATCTAGACCCTTAACTAAAATATGAATAAAACTCCATTATTCCCAAATAAGTTAAATCACTTCTCAATATGTTAAAAAGTCATTAGAATTTCAAAATCATGGGGATCTCATCTATGAACCATCTCAAGCTCTTCATCTTATCACAACTATGTGGCCCTCAAATACATGGGCTATCGATACCATTATAAAAATCACCCCTAATTATTTTTATGGTCACAAACACATAATCACCACTACCAAGTTCTTCACCAAATGGGTGGAAATAATCCTTCTTAAATATGTAACCGATACACAAATTTTTAATTTCATCATTAATCATATCATTTGATATTATGGTATCCCCTCCATATTAATTTTTAATAATGGTAATTCCTCAAATCATAAGGACATTAAATCCATTTTTACTCACTTAAATATCAAACACAAATGATCCACAACATATTACACTCAAGCTAATGGAGAAGTAATGTCATATAATAATAATATCCTAAAAATCCTTGACCTAGTCATCAATGACATTGGTCATGACTGGGATTTATAATTTTCTTGATTTTTCGATTTAATATACAAGGATCCATACAACCACATGGGAAAACCCATAGTCACTTGTGTATGAAACTAAATCTATTTCTCTAATAGAGATTGAGTTACCATCCTTGCATATTTTGTTACAAAACCTAGTTTATGTTTAGGAATCATGAGATGAAATAATTCATGGGTTAGATTTTTTGGATGAGATAATACACAATGTACTTAATCATTTAAAATCATATTAGAACATGTTTCACCATAGTTATAATAAGAAGAATAAAAGTCCAAATTTTTAAATAAGATATCTTATCTTGGAGGAAAAACATAAAAATACAAATGTAATTAGGAATGTAACTAGTAAGGCCCATACATTTTCATATAAAAATATACATAAGGGGCATACAGATTGGACACTAAATATGAAGAAGAGATTTATGAACCCATGAACATCATTCATCTTAATAAATTTTATGATTAAAGGATATAATGTTTCTAAAAATACATAAAAAGTTAAAATAGGTCAAAATTTCAAAATACAAAGAGATATAATCATCCAAAAGTGACAACCACTATTATGGAACTTTGGGAAAGTACCATAGTGAAAACTAGTTTTTGGTTCCATGTGTAGTGTTTATTATTTATAAGTACCCTTTTACTTGTGGGCATCCTAGTTCCATCCCATTTTCACTCTATCTCATTGTCCATATCCATCTAAGCCTAAGTCACCTTCACCATCCTTATTTAGTAAGTCATCCCATACTTAAAAATACTGAAAATTTGTTTTTTTATCTTGATAAGAATGTTAAAGAAATCTCAAAAAATGTTTTATTAAAAAATTTATACACCTATAGTTACACATACTAGTTTAGCACAACAAAGATAGTGTATATCGAGTCCTACTTGAAGTAATCTTTAGAATTACATTCATCCATACCTCACATTTTTCATTCTTCCTCCTTCAAACATTCCTTCCATCCACTAGCATATCCATTCCAAGTGACAAAAATAAAAATCCTTAAAAAATTCAAAAGTAATTATAATATCCCATAAAAATCGAAAAACATAGGAAAATTCAAAATCATGAAGTAAATTCCATTTTATCTTGTCCATAGTCTAGATAAAATTATTCATCCCTCCTTATACATATCATTGTAGCCTTTTTGGGATATATTATTCCAAAATATAACCACACCCCTCAACATATATCATTACTTGGGGCATAACAAGTTATCAATATAATTGGTTCTCAAAACTTAAGGTTTCTACCTTAACAAAGGACATAAACAAAATAAAAAAATAGTTTGATTACAGGCTTTTTGAATGTTTTCTTATTTGATTGTTATATTTTTACATGTTTTTATTTTTTTTACCTTTCGATACATTTATTCATTTTGTATGCATATTACAACATATTAATCATGGTCTTTAATATCATGATGTCTCTTGTCATACAAAATATAAAAATAAAGGTGTTCAAACCATCGGTAATACTAATAACAATAAATCATCCATATCATCAACACCATTCATCATCATAATATTGTACTTTATAGGTTTCCTAAGATATTTTAACCATTTCTCAAAACAAATCAAACAAATCTAATATTCATACTAATTATCCATAACCAAAATAATTACACATCCATATAAATGATTAAGTATGTGTCAAAAATTAAAATAGTAGAAGTGATATCTAACCATCCATCACATGTCCATACTCCCAATATATACATAAGACATATGTTATAAACCAAAAATGAATAACTATATATCCAAAAATAAATTTACATGTATAGATATAAATATCATCACATTAATACATCATAATGTACATTAAAAATCCATGTCAAAACTCTATAATCAACTCTCATTTTGCCCCTCTCCATAAGGATTATGAGGAGGTGATATTTGAGTTGTGATACCTAGTGGACCCATGGTACACTATGAGGGTTGTCCCACTAACCATTGTGATGTTTTTATCCTTATAGTCCTTATTGATGATCCCATAATTTAGGTAAAATACTCCATATAGGAAGGAATCTTATGATCTACTATCACAACATGTTCATATATAATCTTATAATATTGGGCATCTTTTACAATCTTGAGTGACACTGAATATATCTAGTCTTATCCTTGAGTAGTCACAACCAATCATACAATGTGTCTCTTAATATAGAGTCTCTACTTCTATATATCTCTCACTATTAGTGACCCATATTAACTCTATAGCTACACCATCTATTAATGTATATCATATTTGATTTGAACTATCTCTACTAATAACATAGACAACAATCTACCTTGATGTCTTCCACAGCCTATCAACCTAGTTGTCACATTATCCCTGGCTGAAATCTCATTCTAGAGACTATTTATCAATGTATCATCTTGATATATTATCATTGGTCATGATGGTCCTACTCCATATCCCTTTATAATAATAAAAGTGGGTGGCATGGTACCATCCCTACCATATCCACCATCTCCTTCATACTCACCACTTGTATATAATGGCCCTACTATTGCTACAACACCTCTATCTCTTTTTCCCTCCCCATAACTATCAATATATATGATAATTATAACTCTACTATATCCTTTGTGGCCTCCTAATCCTATGTATACTCCATATCCTTCATCACCTCCATCTTTTCTAGAAACCTACCTCTTCATTCTTTTTTGAAATCCCTTCTATGGTCATACCCATAAAATCATCAAAAATTGATATCTAATAGTCTAAGTCCATTAAGGAGGGATAGTTAGTATCCCTAGCTACATCTGATCCCACCACACTTTATATACTTTTATGGTATGTAAATTAATATCATCTCATATCTTATGAAAAATAAAATATGTACATAAATCTATCTATCCTCATCAACCCTTAGATCTATCACTGACCCACACTGTCACCATTCCCAACATGATCATGCAAAATGTGTGGATATACTTAAATATCCTATTGAATCACAAACTATCTAAGTAATCTATCTAGTCTATACCTCTTAATAATATACTAATTTTTTCCAACAATATTATATGACCCTATTTGACCTATAATTATTTCATATTAATGATATAATTAGTTATGAACTATTTGACACCTATTTTGTTTATTTTATTATGGTGTTACATTTCTATGATCTACATTGATACATTTTGTTATTATTATTCAGACATTATGGTTACACTTTTCATTACAACATTATATATTTATGCTTAATGAGTACTAATTTACTATTTAATTTAGATGTGTTATTTAAATGTTATTGAATTTATTGTATTTAGAAGTCTACATAATGTTGATGGTCTATTTGTTGATTATAGGGATAGGTACTTGAGCTATGTTGTGTTTAGACCTGAACAACAAAGAAATAACATGGATGAACTAAAAAAGTAATTTTTATTATAGAATTGATCTTGATGGTACTATTCATTAAGTCATTTATGTACATGATTTATGTGTTGAGTTTTATTATGTACATGAAGTCAATTTTGATGTTTATAAATTCATTAATTTACTTGATGTTGTCAATTTTTGGGAATTTTAAGATTTATGAGTTGTGATTATTCTTGTGACTATTGATTTTTAATTGATGTCATCATTATAATTCATTGTGGTTCTATATGTTTTCATTGGCTTAATGACTATTGACTTGAACATGGCATTTAGTTAGTAGTGGCTCTTATGCTTGCAATCATTTTTTTGAGTGTTGAATCTTTATTAACTTGATTGGATTATCTTGATGCTATTCAAAGTTAATGATTAGTCTCAACCTCTATTAAAGTTGAAGGATCTTGTAAACATGTTTTATTATTATATGATTAAGGTATGTGCATTAAATGACTTCAAGTTTATGTTGACTCATTTGGCATTCATTGTTAATATAACAAATTTGGCTTGTCTTGTGCTAAGGTGGTTAGTGTCACGACCCAATATTGGGGCATTAGAAAATAGTTTGATGTTTTTGTTTGGCCATTTAACTTTAGAATTATGGCATTGGATTTAATTACCATGAACATGGGTTGAGACTCTTCCAAATGGTTTTTATGTTTTATTTTGGACATTTTAGCTTGTTTGTTGAAGAGTTTTATTTATTAGGGAGACTATACCAAAATTTTTCTCTTGGTAGCCAAGTGGAATGAAATGCAGTTTACACATGAGGTTTTTTAGGGAGCTTAAACTATAGTTAATAATCAATTTTTTTATCCATATAAGATTTTAGTAGAGGTAATTTGGGTTTGATATGGTTTATATTTTAAACTAGTTTTTGGTCGAGGTATGTATGTATATTGGATTCTTATTTTTACATAACAATTTGGGATCCTAAAAACAAAGAAAGTCTTCTTCTATGGTAAATTTATAGATTCCAAATAAGTGGTGTCTTTAAAATTATGAGTTTCATTATTTAATAGTTTTAATGTCAAACTAGTTATTTTCTTAACCATACACATTTGAATTTTATTTTTTGTAAATTATGGTGTTTATAGTTAAATCCCTAATAGGGTTGATGGATTTTATTTTTATATTTTATTACATGATGATCATTGTATGGATTGGACATGGATATTAAGGATATAACCAAGAATAAATATTGTTATTAGGGTTGTGGTTTAATTAGCATTGTTACATCATTTAAATGATGGTTACAACTATGTATTATCATTATGGACTATATTGATAAATTTATGCTATGTTTTTAAAACATTTATTAGGATTTATTATTTTGATATGCCATTTTAATCTAATTCTTATGGTTGTGTATTATGGTGTCTTCAATTTGTTTTAAATTTGTTGCATGTTTTAAAACTTTAAGTGGGTTTGATCAGGTTTTGTAAATGTTGTTTTCTATTATTTAAGCCTATTGTTATTTATAGCTTGTGGAAATAAATTTAGGGGTAATGACATTTTTGAGTATCAATGGGGTTTGAAATGAACACCAGGGTTTTAGGGGAAATTAATATATTATTATTATTGTCTACATGATTACATTTGACTTTTATTTTATAATTGCGTCATTATTTAGTTGACTTGAGTTTGTAAAATCCTATTATAATTATTATTATGATTCTAGTTATGATGTTTAAATTAATTCATATTACTATTAGTTGATTTACATTTAAAAATATTTTAGTGGATTACTTTATTATTGTGATTATATTATATCGTTACAATTGATATGTAGTCATTTTTATATTAAATTCTATTTTAGTCAAAATTTGACCCATAGCTTTACGTAGGTTTTAATTTATCATTTTTGGTTAGTAAAAGTTATTGTCTACTTTTTATGAGTTTTTATTTTAACTCATGAATATCTATTATAATAGTATTTGAGGGTGACTACATGATAATTGCATGGCATATAATTTACATGCCATATTATATTCCTTAAATAGAATATGGCTCATAAATTGAGAAGCTTGGGAAGATGAGTTGTATTCATAATCAAGTAAGAAGTTAATGGATCTTGGTGAGATGAGTTCATATGATTTATTTTATATCTATTTTTTGATTGTTTATTTTGGTCAAGATTGGTACATTTCATTTTTCCTTTCTCCATCATTTCTATGATACCATGATCCATATCCAACTGATGGTTGGGGTGTTCTAGTGCCACATATGGTTCGGATCATTGGGATTAGTGAGGTGAGTTTAGCTTCATTGGTTTATGTGTGAAATATTTTGATACACTTATTATTTAACATGATTTTTTGTAAGTTGGTTGTAGATGAACTAAAGTGATTATGTAATCAGTTTTATTCATTGTAATTGTATTTATTTATAATTATGATTGATATAAGAAATGTTATGTTTATCTTTTATATTTAGATAAATCATGTAATATTGGTTTATGTTTATGATTATAGTTGATCATTTGATTATCCACATATTCTTTATATTATTATTTATACATATAATTGCATCGATTCATTAGGACATTTGATATTATGAACATAGTCATGTGATTTTAACATGTAATTTTAGTTAGTCTCATATTTTGGAGTAATTAGTTTTATAATAATATTAAAAAATTTTGGAATTCTAATTTCTATATTTTATTAGATAATATTTGAATTATAACATAAAAATGTATTCATGGCTTGGATTAGACTTGTTCATTATTGAGTTGATGGCATTGAACTAACTAGTTATTTGAGGATGTAAATAATTATCTTGGAACCTAATTATAAAATTTATTTGTGATTTTTACATGTTTCTTTTAAATAAAAATGAGTGTATGAGAAATAGACAATAATGTTGGTTTGTTATGATTTCATCTCAAAGGGAAAATAAGGAATTTAAGTTACCTTGTATGCTTCTTATGGAATTAACATTATGCTTATAAAATCTAAGTGATGTTATTAATTAAATAAGTTAATTTGAGTTGATCATTATAATAGATTGTTATGATCTAATTTGTAAGTTATGATATTAATGACTTTTAAAATAACATTAATCTATCCAAAACATCATTGATAAGTGAATTAATTAATGCGATTTTAATTGAGGCTTTAGTGTAAGACCATAAACAATAAACTATATAGACTAATGAAATGAAATCCTTGTGTTTATAATGCGATGAATTAAACATATTATAATAATCAAAAGATTTATGCATGATTTTAAATTTAATTTCAAAATTTGTATTAGGGATTAAAATAGAATAAATACTCAAGTAACATTTCATAAATCTTCTAAAGTCTATTAAAAGATAGTCATTTCACTTGGAAATTAATAAAGCACTGTCAAGGTGCAATGGAATGTTATGGATAGATCCTTATAACTCAAAATTGAATTACAATGAGATTATATATAAATCATATGAATATGTTTTAAGGACATTGGGAATTAATATAATTCATTAAACATTTTTAAAAAAGTAAATGGTTATTCCTAAATAGGGCATATTTTGATAAAGGATCAATTACTCCATGTTTGGAATTTATCATTGAAATATTTGAAAAGTTAATACATATCCCTATATTATAAAGGAATTTAATGTAATTATATTATTGAGTTATTATTAATAATTATCTATTGGATAATAAGAAAAATTAAGTTCTAATATAAAGATAAAGCAATAAAATTATGAATAGGCTAAGGTCTTGAACCTAAGACAAAGGTTTAAATCTTTAAGAATGAGTTTAAAATCAAAACCTAATATGATTACACTTAGTCTATGTAACTATTAATTGGTATTGAGTCCCTTTAACTCATGAAACACTCATGTCAGTAATAATTGGAAATGTAAGTCTATCCATAAGCCAATGTAAGACATTTAGTCATGCCTTATCATGTGTTTATACCATTTTTGTATATTTGTAAAATGATGCCAAATAGAACATAAACATGGTTTTTAAAAAATCTCAGGAAGCTTGTACACTTTCTAAAGTAATTCATTTTAAACCTTGTGCCTCTATTTGCTTATGAATTAAAAATGTATTCCAAGGCTTTGTATTGACTTTAGAAATAGTCTTTTTCCCTTGATATTTTTCCATTGATTGTGAATTGGTAGATCTTGCTTAAGTAAGATTAGTATGATTATTCTTGTATCAAATATATTCTCACTTTGAAACTATTTTATAAACTTTTTTGAATTATGATTGACATACTGGTTAATCTATACTTTGTAACATACTCAGGTAAGGGCATAAGTCAATAATGGTTTTGATAAAAATGCCATAATAAATTATATGGATAGGAGTGACTGGGTATGACCAAAATAACCCACTTCTATCTGAATAGTAAGTGGTTAAAATATTTATTAATGAAGTCATTGATGAGTTATGTACTTGGTGTTGTTCTTGTCTTGTCTATAACATAGTTATGGATCTCATTTTGTGTTTTCATGCTAAAATCTTGTTGAAAATTTTTTCCTTAGTTGTTATTTTAGTGTATGTATGTTAATGTGTGTGTGGGGGGGGGGGCGATTATGGCATATTAGTATTAGATGATGGTTTAATGTTCTAGGGAACTTTGGGGATATTTCATGTTGATTTCTTGTTGAGTTATTTATTTCACCATATATGGTGAGGACAAGATCTAGAATAATAAACAACAACATAAGGAATGCTGACCTGGGTAGAGGAAGAGGTCAAGGTCATTAGGCCAGTATTAATGAGAGAGAGGAACCACTTATTAATAATACTAATAATAATG
>JARHVA010003318.1:667500-772500 GCA_037957365.1 Torreya grandis | reverse complement strand
TAGGGAACTTTGGGGATATTTCATGTTGATTTCTTGTTGAGTTATTTTTTTCGCCATATATGGTGAGGAAAAGATCTGGAATAATAGACAACAACATAAGGAATGCTAAGCTGGGTAGAGGAAGAGGTCAAGTTCATTATGCCAATATTAATGAGAGAGAGGAACCACTTCTTAATAATACTGATAATAATGTTGAATCCCCTAACCATGAGAAAAACAATCCCAATGTTAATTAGGAGGTAGTTTTGAATGGAATCCTGACTCCATTGAATTAAGTTCAAAGTAAACTAGACACCAAATAATGAAGGTTGAAAAATCTACAAGGTGTTATAGTTGAAGGAATTCTTATTAGATAAGAAAGGAAATTTGGTGAAAAATAACTTCAAAATAACCCTATTAATTTAGTTGATCATATCATTAATTGGCTAAATAAGCTACCTCCACCAACATTTTCATGTGAAGAATCAAGTGATGCATGTGATGCATGGTTAGTATGCCTTCAGAAGTATTTTAATTTGCATAACATGTCCTATAATGTGAAGCCAAGAGTATATGTTTATCAGTTAGTAAGAGCTATAATTATTTAGTACAACCATCTATTTTCTCTAGAGGGTTAGTAATTAATGAATCTTACCTTGCCTACTTTTGAAAGGAAGTTCAAGAAGATTTATCTTATTTATAACTTCAATGAACAAAAAATCACTTTTTTTTAGTTGTTAAAATAAGAGAATATGACTATGATCAAGTACACAAAAAAAATGATTTTAAATCTGTTGCTTCATGTTAACTACATTCATGATGAAGAGACTAAAGTGACCAATTTTAAGCTAGATTTCAAAGAGATATTAATGTATGGTGTTAATATTAAAATTCCTAAAACTATAATTATTTATATGGAATCTAATCATAAGGAAAAAGAGAATGAAAATGGTCATTGAAATGAAAGACAAGAGTTTAAATATAATAAGTGACAATCGAAGAATAAAAATATATCCACTTCACCTAATAATTTTAATAAATTTCACTTAAACCATAAATCTACTAGGAGTATGAGTGGTTTCAAAAAATTTCAAGGGTAAAATGAAAATTATTAGAATATAAATTCTTCTAAGTCTACTAATATTAAAATAAATCAGATCTAATGTAGTCAAAATGTGCATGCTACTAGAGCAAATACCATTCTAGTGATGTTATAAATGATTGTAGTATGTTGTGAATGTGATGATAACCACTATTGTAAAGATTTACCTAAGGTAAAAATTGGAAAATTAGCTAATCATAGAGTGTATGCAGTTCTAGATAATAGAAATATAGAGTTCCAAGTAATTCCTACAAAAATTCGAGGTAAAATAAATGATTTTTCAATTTTAATTTTGTTTGATTTAGGAGAAACTAGTAGTTTTATGGATCATGAATTAGTAATGTTTTATAATTTGAATCTGATGACTTTGAAGGATGGTTGGGATGTTGACCTCAAATCAAGTAAAAGAGTATGATTTACTAAGTGTATTGAGAGTGTAAGGTTAGACTTAGGAAATTTTTAAACCCAAGTTAATATATTTTTAGCTCTTGTTAGATATTTTGATATTATTTTAGGCATGGATTGTTTATACAAACATAAAGAGAATTTGGACTTCTATAACAAAATGATATATTATTGTAATGATTTGGGGAAACTTATATAATCTCAAGGATTATTGAAATCAAAAGTACACAAGTTGTTATCAGTTTTATAGCTAAAGAAACTAGTGCATAAAGTTTGGAAATTATGTGTTATTTATATGAAAGAAATTACACATGTAACATAATTAACATTTAAATAATATCCATTTTTGTAATAATTTTATGATGTTTTCCAAACAAATTCTTGGGTTACCTCCTAAATGTGAATTTCATTTTTAGAATTATGTAACACCAAGGGTATCCCTACATCTAAAACACCTTATCATATGAAATTAGTAAATTTTTTTGAGTTGAAAGCTCAACTACAAGATCTAATGGAGAAAAATAGTATTAATCTAGGTGTGTCATCTTGGGGTGAACCAGTGGTCTTTGTGAAAATTAAGGAGGGACCATTGTGATTATGTGTTCACTATCACATGTTTAACAAGGTTACCATCAATAATCATTATATTTTATGGATGATAGATGATCTATTTGATAAAATGAAGGATGTAACTATTTTTTTGAAAATAGACTTGAGATTAGGCTATCACTAATTGAGGATCAAAGAAGAAGACATACATAAGAATCTTTTTAGAACTAGGTATGGAATTTTTAAGTTTATGGTGTTAATTTGTGGTTTAGCTAATGCACCTATTGCATTTATGAACTTAATGAATAGTTTTTAAAATTATTTTATAGATAAGTTTGTTATAGTATTCCTTGATTATATACTAATATATTCTAAGAATGTAGTTGAATATGAACAACATTTATGCTTAGTGATGCGAAGGCTAAGGTAGCATAAATTATTTGGTAAACTATCTAAATGTTCTTTATTTCAATATGAGATCCACTATCTTAGTCATATTATGTATAAGGATGTTATTTTTATTGATCCAAAAAAGATTAAATATATTCAAAAGTGTCCTACTCCTAAAAATGTACATGAAGTATGCAATTTTATAATACTGACTAGTTATTATAGAAATTTTGTTGATTTTTTTCTAGTATGGCTAACCCAATAAATTACTTGCAATGAAAGGATAATTCTTTTGTGAGACTTCATAATTTGAATAATATTTCCTTAAGATTAAAGAGTTAATTAATTTTTAACCTATACTTATTGTACCATATCCAAATATAAAATTTTAAATATAGGTAGATGCATCCAAAGAAGACTTGGTTAGGGTGTTAACTCATGATGGTTCAATTATGGATTATGAGTCACAAAAATTGAAGGACCATGAGAATAATTACACCACTCATGATCTTGATATTGATACCATTATTCATACTTTGAATCAATGGAAACACTTTTTTCTAGGTAATAATTTTGAGGTAAATTGATCATCACAACTTATCACATCCTACAATATTTGTTTTCTTAGAATGCACATCAGTATAGATGGATGGAATTTTTAATTAATTTTGATATGAACATTTCATATGTGAAAGGTAAAAAGAATCATGTTATTAATGCACTCAACCAATGCACATATCTCACTTTCATCTATGAGGATTATCGTACCCTCATGGTGTCATATAAGGTAAGTGGGCTATGATTTCTTTCGATTTCATAGTTGGCTTTCCAAAACAAAAGAAAACATGATATTAGTTTGGTTGTCATAGATAAATTTACCAAATTTGGTCATTTCATTATTGAAATTTTGACTGATGTTACATCTATGTTTACTTCATAGTTTATGAAATAAATAGTATGATTGCATGGCATGCCTTAAATTACTATTTTAGATATATATATAAAAATATTTTAGGTTTTGGAAAACTTTGACTATCACTTTTGGTATAAGGTTGAATTTTAGTTCATATTATCACTTAAAAATAATTTTTTAGGTAGAAAGATTGAATCAAGTTATAAAAGACATGTTAAGAATGTATGTGATGGACAAACAAGGTAAATGAGATGATTATTTATAGTTAGTTGAATTTTCTTATAATAATATGTACCATTTGGTGATTGAAATTGATCCTTTCAA
Source organism: Torreya grandis (assembly GCA_037957365.1). NCBI lineage: Eukaryota > Viridiplantae > Streptophyta > Pinopsida > Cupressales > Taxaceae > Torreya > Torreya grandis. The sequence goes on along the minus strand of JARHVA010003318.1, from coordinate 768,838 downwards.
AGCTTTTTATGGATGCAAATGTAGAACTCTAGTTAGTTGGGAAAGTTTATAAAATATAATTATTACTAGACTTGATGATTTTTAAGAGTATGATAGGAAAATGGAAACTATAAGGCAAAATTTAAAGGCTTCCTCTAATATAAAAAGGGTTATGCTGATTTAAAAATGACACCAAGTCGATTTATAATGGGAGATAAGGTTTTTATATGTGTTAGACTATAAAATAGGTTAATTAAGTTTGGAAAGTCTTTCAAATTAGCTTCTTGATTTGTTGGATCCTTTAAAATTTTGGAGAAAATTAGTCATGTTTCCTATTAGCTAACCCTTAATCCTTCCTTGTCTCATACTCACAATGTGTTTCATGTTGATTTATTGATAAAGTATATTATTGATCTATCTCATTTTTTCGATTAGACTTATATTTAGGTTATGGAAGAAGAAAATATGTAGTTGGATCTAGTGAAGATCCTATACTATCACAACATTAAATTGAGAAATCATGAGATTTCCTGAGTGGTAATTCAATGGGATCCTTTATTGGAAATAAGTGATATTTAGGAAGACAAGAGTCTTTTAAAGTAGGATTGTCCTTGGTTATTATGATTACTATGATGATTCTTTTCCACGTCGGGGAAGATGTCTTGACCCTATTTGACCTACATTTATTTCATATTGTTGATATAGTTAGTTATGAATTATTGAATATATATTTTGTCTATATCACTATGGTGTTATAGTTTTTTATCTATGTTGATACATTTTATTATTATTTTTGAAATAATATGGATACATTTTTCATTACAACATTTGATATTTATGCTTAATGAGTATTTATTTATTATTTAGTTCAAATGTGTTATTTAAAGTTGTTATTACATTTATTGTATTTAGATCTGAGGATCTTGTTGATGGTTTATTTGTTGACTATTGGGATAGGTACTTAAGTTAGGTTGCATTCAGACCTAATCAGTGGAGAAACATGGAAAATTAATGTAGAGGAACCAAAATAGTAAATTATATTATAAAAATTGAGCTTGATAGTACTATTAATTAATCGATTTTATTTACATGATTTATGTGATAAGTATTATCATTTTATGTTAAATTTCATTATTGATTGATTTTAGTCAGTTTCCACATTTGTATAATCATTACTTTACTTTATGTTGTCAATTTTGGGACTTATTAACTTAATATTGATTAGTCTTACAACTATTGATTAGGGTTACAACCCAACCTTGGGGCATTGGTAATTAGTTTGATATTTTTATTTATCCATTTGATTTTAGAGTCATGGAATTGGCTTGAATTACCATGCACATGGGTCAAGACTCTTTCAAATGGGTTTTGGATTTTATTTAGGTAATTTTGGCTTGCTTTTATAATGATGTCTATGCCATGTGGAGACTCGGCCAAAAATTTTGGCATGGAAGCCAAGGGGAATGAATGTAATTTGTGCATGAGGTTTTTTAGGGAGCTTGAACTATAGTTTATCATTTATCTTGTTGACCATGTAGGATTTTATTATAGTTAATTCAAGTTTGATTTCATTTATATGGTTAAATGGTTTTTGGTTGATGCATGTGTTGATTTTAGATGATTTTTTTCATAACAATTTGGGAGCTTAGAAATTAATAAAGTCTTCTTTTGTGGTCAATTTACAGATTCCAGGTATACAGTGTTTTTAAAATTTTGAGCTATATTATTTAATAGTTTTAATGGTGTGTTAAGGTCAACATACCCTCATTTCTAAAAAATAGGGACCCTTATGCATTGAATTAAATCTTAATTCTTATAAAAATTGATAATATGTACTTTATTAGAATTTAAAGATCATCCATGCCTGATGAAATGGGCCCATTTGTTCATGGTTTTGTGTTAACCTTGACTAATGTTGATAATAGTTGATCTTCATGTATTAATTTTTAGGTTTCATGGAATTTTTCTTATGGATCATGCTTGGAATTTATAGATTAACCATATTCAGGCTCTTACTAGTCTTAAATTTGTGGTAGCTCATAGTTGGATTCATGTGATCAAACCCTATTTAAGTAAGTCCTACATTAGACCTTTGATTATAATTAAATTTTGGTACAAAAACATTTGGCAATAACATTTTGATAAACTTTGGACTTAACTCTAAAAACCATGCTTGGTCCCCTTTTATTTTCCCCTTAGCTTTCCATAAGTTTTTTAATGTGATATAATATTTATGTTTTTAGGATATTTTATTTTAGCATGGTCACATTTGTCATATTCTTAGCCTAAAGTCCTAACACTAAGGCCCCATTCATATTTGTCAACAAGATCGAGACCTTAGTATTAAAACCTTAGCCTAAGTTTCTATATTAACTTGCATCCTAACTTAAGCACCTCACTCCTTTCCAAATATGATAGCTCTTGCTTCATTAAAAAAAGATATAATGGAGTGTAGGAATCTTGATAAATATTTATCCTCAATCCATCAAAATAATCTAATAACATCACTAGGATCATGATCAATGATTCATGCTCGAATGGGATTGATGATCAAATGGTGTGAGATTACCTTTAAGTTTAATTGGATCCCTTTTTACTATACAATCTTAATTCAATCAAGTGCAAGCAGCTAGATAGACATTAATGGTCTATGGTTACTTGTAAAGAGTAGATCCAATAGATTTAATGTGGTAATGAAAAGTCAAAAGCTTAGGATCCCTAAGGATCCATCTTGTGTCACTCTTGTAATAAATCTCAATAACAAAGGGTCTTTCACATTAAAATTTAGACTTAACCTACGTTTTCATCCTAAGGTTGATTGTAATTTTTAAAATAATAGAACCTTAGGCTAAAACCTTATGTTACAACTATAATATTTGAAGGGTCTTATTTTATTATGATTATAAACTTAGGCTTTTTGTCTTCATCTAATTCTTATAACATAGTCTAGAGTTGACTTGATCTCCTTTATGATTGTAGGAACCAATGACATGCATTTGCCAAGATCTAGATCAATAGTCCATGCTTAAGCAAGACCAAAGATTGGATGAAGTGTATATAATCCAATATCTGTGGACTAAAGAGACTTCATGAGCTTAAATTTTCCATTTTGGTGACCATAATTTGATGTCCATGAGGCCACTATTAACATCTATGAGGCTATCAACTTTAGGCTCATCAAAACCAATTATTCATGAGCTTAAATTTGACGTTATTATGACCATAATTTGACACATGTGAGGTTGTCTTTCACATCTGTGAGGCCATCAAACTTAAACTCATCAAATATATTTCTAAGTCACATAAAGATGATTTATAAACATGGCTAAAGTTTTATACTCATATTTTAGATCAATGGGACCCATCAAAAGATGTTCAAACACTTAGGATCTTTGAACTTCAAATGATAAAATGATCTCATGACCTCAATGTTTATAGACACATCTTTAATCTTTGCCAAATTCCTAAGGCTCTAATTGAATTTATATAAATGCAATAAACCTTAGGTTGGATTATTATATTAAGTCTTATTTGAAGAGGTCCCTATGACATAAAACTTAGCTTAAAATGATTTTAACCTAAGGTTTCATCATGTTTATTAATATGATAAAACCCTAGGTTAAGACTTAGTAGTTGGACCACTTATTATTTGGGCCCCCTTTAGGTGCATTCTAAGACTTATCTTAAATATGTTAACCTAAAGTTTACATTGTGTTTATCAACAAAAAATAAATACTAACCTAATGTATTTATCCTAGGTCCCTTTTATATGTGTTTTGAAAACTTAGCATAAATATTTTATCCTAAATTATATGTCATGTTTATCAACACAAAATGAAACTTAGCTTAAGTATTTATCATAAGTCCCTTCTCATATCTCAATGATAATTAAATTTCTCATTCTCGATAATATCAACAGTTCTCACTTCATCATGGAGGATGATTAGATAGAGTGAAAAGACTTGATGAGTATAAAACATTTGATCCATTGGATCAATGACATGCATCTACCTAGATAAAGATCAATAGTTCACACTTCAGTAGGACCGATTGATCCGACAAAGTGAAATAAAGAATTACTATTCAATAATACCTTGAGTTCCTATGGTATCAACACATGGTAAGCAAAAATTCACTATGTGGAATATAGAGCCCAAAATGCCCAAGAAGGCACCAAGTGGTATAACCATATACCTTGACATAAAGTAGCCAATGATTCTCAAGTCCCATGATCACAATCAATGGCCTATATTGATCCATAAATAAGGATCGAATGATGTGAAGGAAAATGGTATTTTCAAAATACAACATATAGTCCCTTAATTCATTTATGAAAAATGTCATGAAAGTTGTCAAATGGATGCCACATAGGTGCCACACAAGCTCAAAATGACAAAACTAAAGATTTTGTGTGCTTGAAAAGGCAAAGGTATAAAAGCATGGGTCTTAATCAAATCTAAGACATGGATGATCCTAAGTCCAAATTTTCTTCACCATTAAATCTTTATAAAATCCCCAACATCCATAAAATCCCTAATTTGAACTCAGATTAATCACAATCAAACTAATAAGAGTTCAATTCAAATCTAAGCAATAACAAGCTGACATAGTGATTACTCGCAATCTACTAGTGAATAATTTTTAAGTATTGTAGCCATGGTATCTTTTAGATAGAAACAAAAGGATGAAACCACATTATATTTAACTTTAGATAATGAGGGAAGGGTTTTCAAGGATATAGACCTAGATACTATAGCATTAAACACTGGGAATAAGAACTAGTCTGAACTCTTTTGGACCATTAAGGAGATGCAAGCTCTTATAATATAATAATAAAAGAATACAACCATATTATAGAGATAGAATGACCTAGTCTCCATCCATATGACTAGCTTCAACTATGCTACTACTGAGCCTAAGGTATTACACTAAATCGATGTCCTTTATCCTCTTTTCAAGGATTCTAAAATTGAGCGAGATTAGATATTTCATGATCTTAGTTTTAAGAAAATAGCATATACTTTCCCATTTTCTTTTTAAATCTACTATAATCTATGTAATCCATAGATATACTTTCCAACCATGAAAGAGTGTATTGGGAAGAATAACATAAACGCAATTCTTGCCCCATGGCTACCACTAGAACTTAAACAATCTAAGACCCCATAGGGAAAATCCTAATTGTCCAATTTTGAGAGGGGATTAGGATAATTATGACCTTCATAAATAGGTTATCTAGAGCCCCCTCCTCCACACATATTTATAAAGTCTAGGTTCCCTATGTTTACTTCATGGTAAAAAAGGGACTTGTTCCCGCATTGGATGAGATGATTAATATTTGTTTGAAATCATAGTTCACAACCATAAAAAAGATGAAAAACTACTTTTACATGATGTCTTATATTATTGATTCCCTCTTAAACACCATTAAGATCCTAGATATCAATAATTAGTCACTTGGTGGGAGACCTACTATCTCCCATCATTATCACAAGCTCCACATATTCAAATATAGACAACATATAGGTCATTTATGATTGTGTTTATATATCTATAGTGGAAGCCATCATAGGAATCCCCATAAGTAGGGTCATCCCCATGATTAATAAATATGTGGAATTAATAGGAGATATTTGATTATAACTAGATTGTATAGTGATAAGGATAGAAGGGACTTTGACATAGACATATAGGCTACCCATCTATGTGCCCACCAAACTAGTAGAACAAGAATTTACATACCAAATTCTTCATGGTATAAATGTATTTTTAAAGGAGAAAAGGAAGTGCCTCCTTCATCCCTTTCCCTTGACAATTAGCAAAATGGTGTTATAAAATTGGTAACATGTGAATGTTGTTTCTAGACATAGGGACTCATTCAACTTTTAGAAACATGAATTAAGGTAATATGACCCTAATGAGAGTGTCACCAAACATCTAAAATCCAAGACCATAAGTAAGGCCTATGAACATCATCCCAATTTCCATGGGATGCTATACATCAAGGCCTCTAGTTTCCCAAAGGTATAAGCCAGGTTGAAGAGGTATAACATTAAGCTAGATCCCAAGTTGGCTAGGGGAGATGACAAGCCACTAGGTGAGATATGGAAAATGGGGCCCCTATAATATCACTTTTTTCCTAGGCCATCCTCTAGGCCCCATATGAAAGAGCCTCAAGCACAAATTTCATAAGGAACTAGAAAGGAGATATTAGAAGAGAGACCTGGTAAAGGAGGATAATCTTTAGCCACACTTGAAAGGCTAGAGTCTCCAATAGAGTTATTGGATATGATTGTATTGGAACAAAGTAAAATAATATAAGATGGCCTTAAGGTTCTTGTTGAAGCATATGTTTTGGATGAGGAAGAATAGACTAAGGAAATTTAGACCCAAGTAGAGGAAGAAGAACAAGATAGAGGGAAGGAAGTTGCTTTGGACCTAGTTATAGTAGCACCCTTACATAAAAGGAAAGTTGAGTTCGCACTGGTCCCAATTGGAAAAAATAATCCTAAGTTAAACTTTACCCACCCCATCAGCTATGTTAACTTGTTCAGTGATGAATACCCCATTCATGGGATAATTATCCTCAAATGTTTCATTTATTGGAAGATGTGTAAGATTCCCACTTTATCCCACTCATGGGCCTTGACCCAGATAATCCACATTGATGTTCATCATGATATAAATCCATGGATATTGGATTTTATGAAGGAAGATGAAGAGAAAATAATAATTACCATAATATGATCATGTGATACTCAAATGGATACTCTAGGAGCCTTAAGAAACACACATGTAGAGACTCCTAAAACTCCTAAAGTCACATATTTATACATTAGTGTGAAATTAAATCTAGAAACAATAGGATTAGGGAGGGTGACATCTAAGAAAACCATGGTTGGGGGTGAGGAGTTCACATTTCAAAAGGTTGAACCATTTATTTGTCTAACTCCCATTATAAGTCAAAAGCCTGGTGAGAATCCTATTATTGAAAAATACATAGAAGGACTAGTTGATGCTCATTCAACTTAGATCAAAGTAGGTATCAAAGGCATGAACCAAAATATATATAACCTAGAGAAAGAAAAATAGAATCTAGACACACATTTTGTCTTGTAGGTCCCAGAGGCAATAATAAGGATTTTTAAGGCATCTTTATATGACATGTTTGACTCCTTAAAGTCAATGGAGCTAAGGTAAGATACATTGGCCCATAAAAATTAAATAGCCAAGGGTTTATTAACCTAATGGTAGATCTTAGAGGACAAAATAATGGAGATTATCAACATCCTAATTAAGGGAAGGATTCCTACATTCAAAACCATTAGTGTATCCCACTTAAACACAATATTAGGGAAATTTTTTGATAAAATCCAAAGTTTGAGTACTTAGTCAAAGATATAAGAGACACTCTTGTGAGATGATAAGGAACTGATAGCTAGAATCAAATAAATCCTTAGCACCATACTGGCCAACCCTACAAACTCAATCTCCCTGGGCATCATTGGTGATGATGAGTATAAACACAGAGACACTTTGGTAATGCAATAAGGAACAAGATTCAAGGCTAATCTAAAAGTGATAATAGCTAAGTCATGTGCATGATATTTATTGTTAAAGAGAAAACTTTTGAAGCCAATAGAATTAAGGAAGCCATGGAAAAGAATGATAGGGATTTAAATGACTTAGCTAACTAAGAAGATGATTATCTCTTAAAATTAGTTGTTAATTTGGAACTAGCTAGTGAACAACATCAAAGGGCCATGGACATTCTTCAAGAGTAATGAGGGAGCCCTTTAGCCTACGGCCAATCAAAGAATTGATAATATTCCATTCTATGCAAAGCATTATGATATTTGAACATGGAATATTATTTTATAAAGGCATATACTAGTTTTTTAGTATATTTGCCTATAGGTCAATCCAAAAGAGAAATGTATTCTATAACTATGAAGAAGGACAACTATCCTTATTTGTATAAATGTGTAATCATATGACTGACTGGTATACTACCCGAGTCTCTTATAAAAGGTATAATTACCATTTTGTAAGGGAGTGAGTTTTGAGGTTAAACTTGTATACTTATGAACAATTAATATAATCAAGGACTACTGAGAAGTTTGTCCAAAAAAAATTTATATCATATATTACATGGATTCTCTCTCAATTACTTGTTCTAAACCTTGAATCTGAATGGTTTTCTATGAATTATGAATGTGCATCTTTGATACAAGGTTGATAATTTGTTATAATGCTAAATTAGTTGAAGGTTATTAGACTTTGATTCATTTTATTTTCTCTACATTAGCATGTGCAAATGCTATTTTAATTTAGTGGTAAATATTTAAGGCAAAGTTAGTTCATACTTGTATTCTTTCATGTTTTCCTCAAATATTTGCCTAGTCTATGGTGTGATTTGAGAATTTGTTACTTTACATTATATATTAGTTAAATGCATGTTCAATTGAAATTAAAACCTTGTCATGGTGTTTAAGGAAAATATTAGAAATCACACACTATATTTCTACCTAACCCTTCCTTTTGCTTCCTTTTATCCAAATCACTCTAGTTAAAGCTTCACTATAGATATTCATTTAGATTAGTCTTTAGTGTAGAGATTTGATCATAATTAATTGATAATAGAACAAGATCTCTTACATTTTAATTAGATTAAGGACCATGGTGGCTCTTAACCACCAATCAATATAAATTAATGAAATAGTTTAAATTTTTCTACCTCTATTTCACCTTAAGTGACTAGATTACCCAAAACTGCTACTCATGCTCTAAATTCCCATAATTCTAAAATGAGAAGTGTTCTTTAAACACTAAGATCACCTATGATAAACCTAGTGGCATCAAAATGGTGAAGTGGTGATTTTTTTTAGACATAAATTTTTTAATTTGTATTCTACCTACATTATGGTGTTTATAGTTTAAAACCTAACTAGGTCAATGTCATTTATTTTATTGCATGATGACCATTATAAGGCTCAACCATGGATTTAAAGGATAAAACCATGGATATATTTTGTTTTTTATGGATTATTTTGATATATATGGTTCATATATGTTTGTTATAAATATAAATACACACACACACACACACACACACACACACACAACCATGGATTTTAAGGATATGACCATGAATGTATATTGTTTTTTATGGATGTGTTGGATATATATGGTTCATATATATATATATATATATATATATATATATATATATATATATATATATATATATATATATATATATATATATGAACCATATATATCCAACACATCCATAAAAAACAATATACATTCATGGTCATATCCTTAAAATCCATGGTTGTGTGTGTGTGCTCGCGCGCGCGCGCGCGCGCGTGTGTGTGTGTGTGTGTGTGTGTGTGTGTGTGTGTATTTATAACAAACATATATGAACCATATATATCAAAAATATCCATAAAAAACAAAATATATCCATGGTTTTATCCTTTAAATATATATATATATATATATATATATATATATATATATATATAAACACACACACACACACACACACACACACACACACACACACCCACACACACACACACATACATATACATGCATATTGTTTATTGTCATGGATGGGCATTTATTAGCATTGTTACATCATTTAAATGATGGATATGGTTGTGTATTGTTATTATCGATGGTCTTGATAAATTTGGGTTATGTTTTAACAACCCTAGTGTGGGTTTATTATTTTGATACATCATTTTTATTTGATGGTTATGACTATATATTATGGTGACTGCATTATTTTTTTTTAAAATTGTGTGTCTTAAAACCCTAACAAGGTTTGTTTGAGTTTTGGAAATGTTGTTTTGTGTTATTTAAGCCTATTTTTACTTTGATCTCGTGCCCATAAAATTGGGTAAAATGATGTTTTTGACTCTCCATGGGGTTCCAAAAAAACATTGGGGTTCTGGGAAAACCAATATTTTATAACTATTATTTTCATGATTATGTTTGAATTTTGTTTTATAATTGGATCATTATTTAGTTGATCCAAGTTTGTAAAATCTTGTTGAAATTATCGGTATGATTCTAGTAATAGTGTTTGAATTAATTTAGATTATTATTAGTTGAATTAAATTTGAAAATAATGATCAGTGGATTACTTTATTATTATGATTGAATTATATCATTACAGTTGATATGGAATCTTTTACAATTTTTAATAAACTCTATTTATGGTCAAAATTTGATCCATATCTTTAATAGGTTTTAATTTATCAATTTTGTTTAGCTAAAATTATCTTATTTTTATGAGTTCTTATTTTAAATCATGAATATCTACTAAAATAGTATTTGAGGATGACTACCTAGTAGTTACACAACATAAAATTTATGATCCATATTATATTACTTGAATAGAATATGGCTCATAAATCAAGAATCTCATAAAGATGAGTTATAGTCATAATCCAATACCAAGTTAATGGATCTTCGTGAGATAGATTTATGTGGTTTATTTTTTATCTATTGTTTGATTATTTCTTGTGTTCAAGTTTATTATGTTTTGTTTATATTTTTTCCACCATTTCTATAATTTCCTAATCCATATATAAGTATTAGTAGGGGTGGTCTAGGGCCACTTATGGTTGGGATCATTGGGACTAGTGAGGTAGGTTTATCTTCATTAGTTTGCATGCAAAATATTTTGATACACTTATTCTTTAACATGAGTTTTGACACTTAATTTTAGATGAACTAAAGTGATTATGTAATCAATTTTATTCATTTTAGTCTTATTTTTTTATAGTTATATTTGATAAAAGTAATGCTATGTTTATCTTTTATATTCAGATAAATCATGTAAGATTGGTCTATGATTATGATTATAGTTGATCATTTTATCATCCATGTATTCTTTGTATTATTATTTGTATATATAATTACATTTTTTCATTAAGATATCTGAAATTACGAACATAGTTATGTGATTTTAATGTGCACTTTTATTTAGTCTCATAATTTGGAATAAGTAGTTCTATCATAAGATTATAAAGTTGTGGAATTCTATTTGCTATATTTTATTGGTTAATATTTGACTTATAACTTGAAAATGTATTCATGGATTGGATTATTCCTATTCATTATTGAGTTCATGGCATTAAGCTAACTAGCTTTTGAGGATGTAAATAGTTGTCTTAAAATAGTTGTAAAAGTTATTTGTGATTTTTACATGATTATTTTATGTACAAATTAGTATATGATAAATGATTATTAATGTTTTTATGTTATATTTTCATCTCAAAGATAAAACTAAGAATTTAAGTTACCTTGGATGATTCTTATGGAATTAAAATTATGCTTATAAAACCTAAGTGATGTTATTCATTGAATAAGTTAATTTGAATTGAGTATTATAATAGACTATTATGAGGTGATTTTTAAGTAACGTTATTAAATAATTTTAAAATTACCTTAATCTATCAAAAAATTCACTGATAGATGAATTAATTAATGAGAGTTTAATTGAGACTTCATTTTAAGACCCTAAACAATAACTTATATAGATTAATTAAATAAAATCCTTGTGTTTATAACATGGTGAATTAAAGAGATTAAAATCATCATAATACTTATACATGAGTTAGTAATTAATGAAATAATATTTGAGAGGGATTAAATAATAATATTTACATAAGTAAAGTTGCATAAATCTTCTAAAGTCTTTTAGAAGACAATCATTTCACTTAGAAATTAATAATACACTATCAAGAGGCAATGGCCTATTATGGACATCTCCTTATAAATCCTTGGATTTGATTTACAATGATATTATATAAATATTACACATATGTTGTAAGTAACTTGATACTTAATATACTTTGTTGAAGGTTTTAAAAAAATTAAATGGTTATTCCTAACTAGGACATATTGTGATAGAGGATCAATTAATCCATGTTTAAAATTTATCATTGGAACATTTAACAAGTTAATTCATATCCATATATTATAAAATAATTTAATGGAATTATATTATTAAGTTGGTTTACAAAAATATCCTTTTGAAAATAAGAACAAGTTCTAATCTAAGGATAAAGAGAGAAAATTATGAATAGGTTAAGGTCCCGAACCTAAGATAAAGGTTTAAATTATTAAGAATGAATTTAAAATAAAAACCTAATATAAGTGCACTTAGTCCATGGAAATATTAATTGGTATTGAGTCCATTGAACTCATGCAATAATCACATCAATGATAATTAGAAATGTAAGGCTATACTTAAGCTAACGTAAGATCCTTAGGCATGCCTTGTCATGTGATATACCATGATTTTATATTTACACAATGCTCCCAAATAGAACATAAGCATGTTTTTTGAAACATATCATAAAGGTTTCATACTTCCTAATGTAGTTCACACCAAAAAATTTGCCTTTGTTTGCTTCTGAATTCAAAAGGTGTTTTATGGCTTTCCATTGATTTTGGAAACAATCCTTTTCCATTGATATTTCTTTGATACCTATGAGTTTGTAGATATTAATTAAGAAAGATTAGTATGATGGTTCTTATATTTAATATGTTCTCACTTTTCCACTGTTTGTTGAAATTTCTTGAATTACACATGAGGTATTATTTATTCTATAACCTATATAAGTACTTGTGTAAGGGCATAAGTCAGTAATGACTCTGTTAGGAAGGTCATAATGAAATACATGTATAAGAGTGAGTGTGTATGACCAAATTAACCCACTTATATCTAAATACTAAGTGGTTAAAATGTTTCCTAATGAAGTCATTGATGAGTTATGTACTTGGTCTAATTCTTGTTTTGGATATAACATAATTATGGATCTCATTACATGTTGTCATGCTAAAATATAGTTGAAAATTTGTTATATAGTTTTTATTTCATTATATAATTAAAAAAATGTGGTTTTGACAAATATAACATAGTGTCATCATACAAGTCAAATACATAGGGTTCTCCACCCATGTGAGGTCCACCATTATATAAGGTTTACATGTGATGTATTATGTAGTCAAACCATCCACTTCCCTCTTTTATTATGCAAAATAATGTTAGCAATACATTTTCCCATGTAATATCACATGACTTATATACATGAAAGGGTCCTTATGTACCTTCACTCATATTTTTCCACATATTCACTCAAGAGCAATGTGCTCCCATACCCATACCTATAATAATGTGGAGGCCTTGATACTATTCCCCTCTTTATACACCACTACATGAAACTCTTTATATAATTATTATAACACATAACCCCCGTGCAAATTTAGTAAAAAAACATAGACATGTCACCCACAACATCCACTAGCTAGTTAGAAATAGCCTCCCACTCTTATCAAACAACAATATGTTGCTAACAAGATCCATCAAAAATAAATTCATTGTATTCATCTCCCCTCATACCACATGTGTTAAAATAAATAATTGGACCTATCATAAGGATGATCTCATCTCAAAAAATCATGCTAATGATATTGCCTATATCACCTCCCTCTAGTAATCCATTATATCATGTATCAAGATATTCAAGGTCCTTTAATCATCCTCCAAGATAATTATAGTTTCCCCTATTGAGAGATGAATGATACTTATTTTTAAGTGCCATTTCTCTACGAATGTCATTAATAGACCCATGTTAGTAAATATCTCTCACATATCATTAATGTAAAAAAAACTAATAGCCACAAGTATCCTAACCTCATAATTCATGAATCCACTTCTCAACTACAATAACATAGATTGAATCTGCTATGCAATCAAAATTTATAGTCTCTACTAAAAAGTATCCAACACATGGTCTAATTTTGCATAAAATAATAAAAACTCATCATCTAACAAACCTGTAAATATCATTATATCTTGATTATAACTATCCCTAATGAATTCACTACTTTACATTAGAATATTTTCACTCTTAGGATGGATTATAGATTGGAACTAAATTTTCCACCTCTCCTAACAATTTATCCATTCGTCCTTATTAATTCACAATTGTTGATGAAATTACCATTTGAACAAATGAATTCAATGTTTAACGTAATGATTTTGCCATTTAAGACATTGAAATCACTCCTAGACCAATAAATAAAATCATTTCCCACCCCTTTCAGAAGCATTTATTACCCTAAAAAATTCATAATTCATAATTTATAAAACTAGTTATGAATGGTCTACTCCCCTCTAGTCTATGATGTCCCCTAACTCACTCACTATGGTTCTCATTAGTTAGGATATGATTCATTTATCATCAATGTCTTTTGTAAATTTAGTGCATAAAAATAAAATATTAGGTGGAAAAAGTGAAAATGATTTGAAAATAACCCCTACCTCCTATTTATTTTTCCCATCCCACCCAAAATTTCCCCCTAATTCACCTATTTCATCAATTTTTCATCCTAATCCAACCTCATTTCACATTTTCACAAGCCTATCAATATATTTTTGAACTCATGAACATATAAAACCATACATAATAACCTCAATCCATGTATTATGATTACATATCAATCAAATCCACATCATCAAAATGCATCCTTCCCAATCTTTCTCTTTGCATATATCATTTATAGGTTAAAATCAACCCATTTTCAATAAATGCATGCCAAAATTTTAAATAAGAACATGATTCCTCATTGTTCCTCTCGTTTTGGGAATCTTCCCACATTTTCTTCCTTGTACATACTCTTAATGGGGAATATACCTATCCAAATAAATCACTTGGTTCATATTTTCACACCCAAATCCCTTTTAATTATCTTCATTCTTTGATGATTCATTCATTTTTCTAGACACAATACCCTTTCCAAGAGATGTAAATGTATAGACATTAATTCTACCACCTAAATGTCATAATTAACATAATAATGATTGTGAACATTCTTAATTTTACTATCTCTTCTTATTAGTACATTCAACATCAAAATTTGTATTTTTCCACATAATATGGCTACTTTAATTATAATTAATCTATATTAATTATGTTAATTAATCATGCACCTAAAATTTATATAAATAATTAAAAATAAATAAAAATCACCCATGCCAACACACTAACCAACATCATTTAAATCCCCTAGGACATTCTAAATCCTAAGGAACTTATTTAAGATAGTGTTTCATAGTCCAAAAATATTTTTTAAGACATTCAATCCATTTAATTTCCATTCAAATAATTTAATGACCTTTAAAAAAAAATTGGCCATTTCTTCTAACCAATTAATAAATCATTAAAAAAAATTTAATGCACTTGACCCATTGACTTTATATCCACTATTTAAATTCAAAATTATTTTATTATCTAAACTGAATGTGTGTGTGTGTGTGTGTGTGTGTGTGTGTGTGTGTGTGTGTGTGTGTGTGTGTGTGTGTGTGTGTGTGTGTGTGTGTGTGTGTGTGTGTGTGTGTGTGTCTGTGTGTGTGTGTGTGTGTGTGTGTGTGTGTGTGTGTGTGTGTGTGTGTGTGTGTGTGTGTGTGTGTGTGTGTGTGTGTGTGTGTGTGTGTTTGTGTGTGTAGTGGAAGTAGTTATAATTAAGGAAGATTAAGTTAAGGTATCCAAAAAAGGAAAAAAATAACTAAAAAATCTTAACCTAATATGAATAAATATAATTCAAATAAAGGAAACCACTTAAGTTTGACTATAATATGTAGAATTCATATTCAAGATAGAAACCAATAATGACTATTAATTCATATTCTAAAATCAACATAAACCTATGATAGATATTTTAAAAGAGTGAAAAATAAAATTAACATTCACGTATCAACAATTAAATCAACTCATTCATCAAATTGGGTGTTCTCTTGATCACTTGTATGTGGCTGTTCAATTATATGGAAAAATCCTATGAAAGGTGATTTTAATAGTGTAATGACAAGTTAGTTTATGATTTTGATCTCAAAAGGATGATAAGTTTATTAACTCATAATATGATGATTCAAATGGAGGAAATCACATCCATATAATCAGTGGCCTATATCCTCAAGAGAATACCAATGAATGGACATAACTAGCCTAAAAATACCATATATGGCCATAACATGGTGCAAGATTACCAATGAATGCCCATAACCACAACCTGCCCAAGAATACCAATGATCAGCCACTACCAACCCAATAATACTAATGATCATCCATAACTGGTTTAAGATTACTTAATGATCAACCACATCTAGCCTCCAATACCAAACTGAGATTTCAACTGAGGTTGTGTTTGGAATAGCCAAGATACTTTACCAACTAACCCACATCTCATTGGTTATTTATGATTAGTTTCCTTATTAGGTGAATATAATCTTTATTTATTTGCATTAGTATCCTTTTGTGATTTAGAATGAAGATCACATGCATATTTGAACACATCCATATATAAATTATCACAATAAGTATAATTTGTTTACACATCTATTTTTTTTAGTGTAAATGGGATACCCTTACTAAATATTAATTTATTTAATAAATATAAGGCTTAATAATCTAAATTATGTAAATCAATCTTAAAACATAAAATGTAATATTTGATAAGATTATCAGGACCATATTGAAAACCTTGTATATATTGTAATGTGAGTTGATTCATTGTGTGTTTATGATAATATGATAGGAACACATATTATATTTTTTTTAAATGGATAAAGAACTACTAGGTAGACTATTAAACCAATATAAGGCATCTCTTGTTAAATTTTTATGAAACTATTTTAGTAGGATATGTTATCATTAACCCATTATCCAAAATAAAGTGTATATTGAGTTAAATGAATACAAATATCTTTATTACCATACACCAATGGGATTATAGGTATAAAAAAATAATTATAATATGTATATTCACATATAAATCATGTAAGTGGGTATCCTAAAATAAAATAATCTTTATAATTAGCACAACATGATGTTGTTTACAAAGTGAGATCGAGTAGTTATCTTTGTGGGTCACCAAGAGCATACATCATGGACACAATATGACTAATATGGATATTATTTATTTTTAAAGGATCACTAATGGGTTTTAATTGAATATATAATATAAAAATTATGTGGATGTTGAAATATGGATTTATATGTTAAACTAGTCTTTTGCACTTGAAAATATATCTCAAGGCTCTGCACTTCAATTTGACTTTCCTCATATCCAAAATAATTTTACTAATCATGTCAATGGATATAATTACTTTATTTTTATTCCAATAATGATTATTAATATTATTGAGATCACCAATAAACACAAAATTCCTAAAATTTGATACATATATGCTTCACATTTAATTATAAAAACTCAACAATGGTTGTTCATCTTGGGTAGTTACATTCAAGGTAGGATAGTAATATCAACACTATTGTCCCTACTCTAATGCAAGTATCATTATCTTAAACATAGTTAAATTTTAAAATATTTTGAAGTGTATGAGTTATTCTAGGAATGTAATTAACCCTTTTATGGGGATCATTTTCAAATATCTAGTATAAATATAAGTCAAAGATAATTCTTTTGGACATCTATTAATTACCAAGAAAACACCTATAAAAGTTAAATTAGAAAATATCATAACTAATATATTCTACCATATTCATCACTATTTGTATATCAATTATAGGATAAGTCATACTATAGGTCTAAAAAACTCAAAACATAGCCCACAAGCCATATTTGTCAAGTTTAAAGCTATATCAATACATTAATTATCATATCATATATTGCACCCTTATGCACAAAAACTCCCACACATATAGGAGAAATAAATAAGTATAAGTTCATTCTTTGAGTGTTGGATATATAGGTGACACTCATTGATATAGCTATATTTTAGTTCATCAAAACACCATGAGCGCATTAACCCATTTTTTCAAGGTAACTTAACCTAAGTTTTAAATCTAGAGTTTTTAGAAATAAAAAATCAATAAAAACCTATGTTCAATATCCAAAAACACCATATAAATGTGACAATAAACCTAAAAATACCTAGGTCATCACATCTTCACACACTAAATATTATGCATAGGATAGTTATGTAAGGATTCAGATAGCAGTGTCAACACAAGTGTCTATAGGGTGATGCAAGTGTCTAAATAGCCAAAAATAATATTTATAGAATATTAATACTATTTTATAAACATCATACAACATGTTTCTACACCTATACATCTCAAATCTATCTATACATCATTACATAAGCTAAATATTTTTTCTTCTTTGTGATCATGTTATCAAAATACTATTTATCATTGTACTTTATTTTTTTAGTATGTTAATAATTCCAAACTAAAATTTAATATCATAAACTAAATTATTTAATTTTCATTATTTTATGAATAGGTTATCTCACTTTTTAATAACATATTCCTCCCAACACTTAATCCAAAAAATGGTTAAACATTTAGTGAACCCAAATTTTGTGTACCAACCTATCTTGACTTTGGGTTTCCTAATTTCTAATATTTAAATTATAAATATCTTCAAAATTGGATTTGCATCTATAAAATAAAATAAAGTATGTTCAATATGGAGGCAAATATTAGTTATTTCATTATATAGTACATAATGGTAATCATTATTTGTTATATTTCATACATTTCTAAATCAATAAAAAATATTAAAAGATAGGAGTGTTTTAAAGTAAGATCAACATAAAACATATCTTTACAAATATTTTTGTAATAATATGGAAACTATACAAAAAAATAATCCTAGGTATAAAATTGTAATCAAATCTAAGGGATATGATCTTATTGATAAGTCAATAAATCTACATACCAAGAGCTCAAATTTTGACCTTATGTAACTATGAATTTTTTATAAGGATATATTTTATGAAGCATTATGAAAAATTAAATTACTAAATGACATAACATTGGATTCTCTTGTAGATATTATGCATGATATAATAAACAATTTAAAGATTTTTACTTTTGATTACACAGATCTAAACTAAAAGGATATCATTGATCAAGACATTCCTTTATCTATATAAATCATCAATCAAAATAAAGGTAACCAAAGGGAATAAATGTAATAGGTCTCATTAGAATATCATATTACAAATCTCTTCAATGATGTTTTTCATAAAATTTTGCTTTTTGATTTATTACATAATGTTCACCTAATACATGGATATTCTTTTGACAAAATTACAAATGACAACATTTCCATGTAATGTGGATCCATTATATGTGGTCTCTATGTTAAACTATATTAAATGGACCAAACATAATTTTTCCCATGAAAATAATGATGTGCCAAACTAACATACTGGTGAACACTACTTTCCTTCATCTATTCAAATATATATTCATTCAAACATGGATGCAAAGGTTAAAATCAATGCAAAAACATTAGTAAATACAATGTCATAAAAACCTAATAGACTCATATTATCAAATGAACCTAAGAGATCATTTACGCAATTACATGAGTCTATAGATTCACTACTTAAGAATCTTGTAGGGGTGTTTATTATTATCTCTCCCTCTTCCTATAGAGGTTGATATGAATTAGACCCTAACAAAAGGATATGATGAAAATTCATATTTTGACTACCACCAGTGTGCAAGGCATTTTATGATCATATTTTATACCTTAAAACATAATATACAAGATCTTCTTGATAATCGACATCTTATCTTTGAAGCTCCTACAAAGGATTTATATTCATAACATAATCACCATAAAAACCAAATGATATTTAATGACACATTTCAAGATCATTATAAGAAACTCTAGAAATACAACCATAATATCATGCACATGATACTCAAACATATTATGGGTACCCATTAGATTTGAATATTGTCATCCTATAACACATAATACCTATTGTAGTTTTGAGGTCTTCAATCATAGTTTCTAGAATTCCATTTGAATATCCACTTGAACAAACAAAGTTTATTCCTAAATAGTCGATTCTATTACTAAGGTTAATTATGCATAAAATGGTTAGTAACACACCATCCCATTTCTTAGGCACCCCATACTTGAGATGAATTTATGTTAATGAGATCCAGTGGACTCTTTGAGATCTTCATTCACACCTCCACAACATAGTTATTTACCTACATCAAAACACCATGTTTTAAAATGGGTAACAAGACCTATTATCACACCAAGGAAATTATAGATCACATGAAATTGGGTATATTGAAACCCTACACCTTTTATTACTAATTCAAAATCATGGATTCCTATGATACATAGATATGGAATCACAAATTATATACATTCAAATCTATCAAATATACATGATCCTTGGTAACATGACTAATTTATTACACCACATTTAGAATATAGATCACCCTATGAGAATCCATTACATTGGATCATTAGATAACAATCTCTTTTAAAACATTATAAAAAAGATCTAATAATTCCAACATAGTTAAACATTCAAATAATTAAAAAATACCAAAACTATTTAGCATTTCACATGCTTACTAACTTTTACATATGTTGTTTATCTTATGTTAGTAGATATCATATCATTTCTATACACACATATGTTTCATGTGTGCTTGAGTTTGATGCAGGCATAAATTAGACCCATGATAACTCAAACATGTATAATTCTGACCTTTACTCTTCTAGTGTGATACACTACATTGGGGAAATCTTTCTTATATGTGATCATGATTGACACAAGTTATATTGTTTTATGATCATTTTAAATTATCTTACAGAGATTATATATCTTACACATGCCTATACTCATCTTTCTAACTTAAAAATTATATTTTATATACTAATTTACATGATATTTTTTCTAAGAAATGTATGCATGGACTAGTATCACATGATTATGGTAATTTATTATCTCTCAATGCTTCATCTATTTACAACAGCTTACTTGACCGTACTTCTTATTTGTTTATTTTTCTTACTTGTGTAATATTTGAACATGTTACTTTGATTTATATCTATAGTACCTTAAGTATTTATTATTTATTTTATGTGTGGAAATTTACACATGTATTCCACTTTAATGTGTGGAATTTGAACATTACCCTTGTTTTTGGTCTCCTTTGACCCCTCTTTTTGTGGCACTTGATTACTCTTGACTGTGTGCTTAATTATTTCTTGAGATTGTTATTTTTTAGACATTGCCATGATTCAAATAATTCATATTAGGGATTTTTATGTGTTCATAGTATTCAATTTAATGATATATCTACTTTAACATAACACTATTATATTTTTCTTTAATACATGATTCACACATATACATCATAGTTATCTTATAATTTTGAGATGAAGTGGTTATTATTATTTTTTAACAATCCCCTCACCTCAAAGGGAAATGTTAGTGGGAGAATGTAATATAAGACATGAATACACATACATATAGTTGATATAATGAGCATAATTGCTCTAATTTACATAATTTACATGACTCAAATATATTTTTTGGATAAAACAATATGCATTAGGCAAAAATTTGTTTTAATTTTTTTATATTTATGGTAAATATTATATAAATGTTGCAAATTATAAATTTTATTTTGATATATAATTCATCTTAAGATATATTCAAGGTGTACTTGCACCAAATTATATACACACTTTTAAAATTATACATGCATTTATTCACTGACCTTACCAATATGTACCATATTGGATTTTATCTATTATACTAGTTGGATATTTTTTATTAGTGAAATCAAGATTCAATAAACTTGATGGACTTAGAATTATGATCATATTATTGTGGCTTGATATGGTTACACCATTGAATTTGGGTGAGATTAGCTAAATTATCTAGATTAGTTAGATTGATTATACTTGATTTGTGCGATTGACACTTTGTGATCTTAATATAATTAGCACAATTCATCCTTATACCAAATTTTTGGCATGATAACCTTCTAATTACCATTCTCACATATCAAAGGTTTAGTTTTGAACCACTCTTGAATGTTACATATAGGAATACTCTGTACCAATATAAGTTACTAAGGGGCAACATGGTTGCATTAACACATAGGTGTACTAAGTCCATGCTCTCTTTATTTAAATTATTTTAAAATTATTCAATTTCATATTTTATGCTATAATTACACTTTTAACATGAACTTGGATTGAAGTCATTCACATACAACAAATTCAAGTAGGCCAAAGTAAGGACAAAGTGTGTTCTACACACCATTATATGTTTTTTTCCTTTAACCTATTATTTTCATCCTTATTCATTACTATATTAAAAGAGGAAAATATATATGCTTAAATATGGATTTATATGGTAAACTAGTCCTGTACACTTGAAAATTTTATCTCATGGCTCTACCCTTTATTTTAACCTTCCTCATAGTAAAAAGGCTCACACTTTCCACCTTAATGGGTCTAATCAATTGATTCTTATTAAAATCTTGATTTTTTTTATTATCTAGGTCACATGTAACCACATAATGCCTAAAAGATAATATATATCCTTCATAGTTAGTTATAGAACCTTAATAACTTTACTTCATCCTATATACTTAAATTCAAGGTAGGACAATATAATCAACACTACTATCCCTAATCTAATGCAATTGTCATTAACTTATAAACACTCAAATTTGTAAATATTTTGAACTATACATACTAGCCTAATAATGTCATTACCCTTTCATTATGATCATTTTGAAATAGATAGTATAAATACAAGTCAAAACCAATTTATTTAGACATCTAAAAATTACCAAGAAATAACCTATCAAAGCTAAATTAATCAATCATATAACTAAGTTATTTTTCATACCAATCATAGGAGAATTCATATTATAGGTATAAATAACTCACAATATAACCAATGAGCCATATTTATCAAGCTAAAATATAGATCACTACATGCATTTTCATATGGTATATTTCTCCCTCGTGGTCTACCACTCCCACACATAGGGGATAAATAATTAATTCTAAGACCCCCCTTGGAATATTTTTCTATGTAGGATATTATCATTGATCAATGGTTATTTTGCGTCAACTCAACATCATGAGCTGACTAATCCATTTTTTTAAGGTAACCTAACTTAAGGTGGACAGCTAGGTTTTTAACTACAAACATGCATCAATAGACTATGGACGAAATAAATATACATCAGATGAAAGGTGACAATAAACCAAAAATACCCAAGTAGTCACATCTTCATACAATGAATATTTTGTATAGGATAATTGCATTGAGATTCAAATAGTAGGCATTTATCCAAGCAACATGAAATAATATTTATAAAACTTGAAAACTATTTACTGAATACCCTATTTCCACACATGTACATCTATGATCTTTCTAATAATCATTTCATAGGTTAATTATTGTTTTTTCATTGGGATTTTGAAATAAAATATTTTTTAGCATTGTACTTTCTATATTTAGTTTTTTTTAATATTTCAACACTAAAATTGAATATCATGAACTAAATTATTTAATTGTCATGTTTATAGAAATAGGTTATCTCACTATTTAATAAACTATTCCTCCCAATATTTAATCCCTAAAAATGGGAAATCACATTGGTATTAGGGAGTTGTGACTAATGTCATAACATGGGTTTGCATTCCATCCTCAAACAATCAATAATATCATAGTTTTCTTATCACATTATTGCTCATTGGATTAATTCTTCTTAAGAGAGAAGAGAGAGTCATCAAAAGTGATTCTATCATAATAATCACATTTTATGGATATAATATGACTCACTTGATAATATTTACATAATATTAAGTTACCATCATTTTTTAAATCCAAATCAATGATATCATATCTTTTTGTTGATAATATAGTACATCACATACATTTGCATCATTTTGTGTTTCAAAAGAAAGGTAAACTTTATAATTGGATGCTACAACATTATATATCATTTCTAAAGGATGAGAAGGTATACCAAAAAAAATTATATCATTAGCCATGTCTAGAGGATAATGGGAACTATCATATGCTTTTGAAGCATCTAAATTTTCTAAATAAATAAAAGTAATAACATCCTTATTAATATAATTTTTAATTTATTTGTAAGACTTATTCCTTTATAATATATAATGATTAATTATGTGTAGTGCAATAGAAAATATGAGAGGAAAACAAGGTATACTAATGTTACATTATTCACATTTTTTCTCTATGATACGTTAAGGGAAATGAGATATTGTTTATTAGTAAAAAATTTTCATTCTAATATATGATATGAATAGGAATGCAAGAGACAAATATGGTATTTCAGATCTTCAATTTAGGAATTAGTGTTCTTATTTTCCTCTTTGCTATAAGCTTCAATATTTTACAATTATGATTTTTTTAAGTATAGTCATTCATAATCATAATACTTTATATTCAAACTATACTCCTTATCAATATAAGTAGCACTAATAATTTTACAATTGTGATCATTAGTCATTTTATTATCATAATAAAAAGGTACAACATTTTTAGAGAGAAGGAATACATATGATGAGCACCATTATGGGTTTCACATTTAGTATCCATTTTATATTTTTCAAAACCAAATAAAGAGAATATGATAAAAACCAAGACTAATACTAAGAAAAAATAGATTATAATAAGGAAGAAAGGATATTAATAGGTGTGACTAAATTATTTTTTTATCTCTTTTCATATTAATATGACCCAATAATTTTTAAAATATTGAATAAATCATAATTGTAAATATATAAAATTTACCAATAATTATGTTCATAACTTTTAAATAGAGTAATATGTTATTTTGGAAAACACTAGGAAGAAGATAACATAATTTAGATTCTAGGTTATGGTGGTTTGAGATTAGGAACAATATTATAAAGCCTAAAAACATAGGTGTGTGATTTACTAGGTTGAGTAATAGATTTTTTTCAAGTGTTTGGATGAGTCATTCTTCTTGGACAACAACCTAGTGTGGCCTTGTATGTTGACTCAAATTTTTGTAATGTGTAAATTAGTAATATATGACTATTATACCACTTGTACATATTTTCACTAATAGTTATAAGACACTGATAACTTGATATATCTTATGAAAATGACTAAAACATAAAACCCTAGTTCTTGTACAAGAAATCGATATCAAATAGGGGGTTTCAAACAAAATGGACTGAGATGGAATGTCCTTGGCCAATCCTTGTTGATTGGCCAATCATTTCCTTATTATTCTAATAATTTAGAGGGGTCTCAAACTCAAACGTATTTATACCACTAATGTTCATGTATGAAAATTTGAATCTAATATTAGATGTCATTTCTCTTATTTTACCATTAACACAAGCATTTAAATATCGATTCAGTCTTTGTAGCTTTTAGATTTAGATTTAGTAATTTTGTAGATGAAATGTGAAATATTTATCTAGTCTTAATAATCTAATATGTCATAAGAATGACTTATCACATATTTCCATTTATATATATCTTTATTTTTAATTATGATACCTATTAACATGAAAAAATAAACCCAAAAAGACCTAAATGGGCCAAAAAATTACCCATATGAATTGTGACCCAAAATAACTGTACAAGTTACGCTTAGAAAAGTCTAGATTTCATATAATGGTCTATAATATTTGACCTATATGGAAACTATAAACTTATCTATAAATCACCCAAATAGATAAAGAGAAGGAAATGGGTATCCTTATGAGAATATTGAAACAATAAATAATAATGAATAAACAACCACACATATAATAAAGAGGACAAACCCAAATAAATGTGTTAATAGATAATCCATTCATAATTAATAATCAATACATGTGATGTTTTATGAATAGGTATTAAGAATTATAATTCTAAAAAATTTGGGTTTATACACTAATATAATTTTAGTTAAAATACTCCCTACAAAATTAAGGATTATAAATATCATTACTTGAACATGTACCCTATAACCTATTTTAGTTTAGTCAAAACTTTCCCCAAAAAATATTTTACATGTATTCATCCTAAGAATGGATCTCTACATATAAATATCATTTATTTTAGTAAAATACATAAACACATTTTAGATCCAACACATAGGATTGTTAGTCCAAAAAGTGGTCAAAATATATAATAACATTCTAGATCGAACACATATGATTGTTTGTCCAAAAAGTGGTCAAAAGTCAATAGTAAAGAGCCATGTGTGAAGGAGGTTAATAAATAAAGGTTGGAATATATATAATAGAATGATAATTACACATAAATTATTTAATTATATGGGGTAAAGAATCTTATGTTGTGTGAAACCAAAAAGGTGAACTAAAAAATAAAATTTAAAACACATTCAATCAAATAAAGTAATCAATGTAAAACTATCACTTAATTTATTTCATCATACATGTTAAGTTCACAATTCAAATATTGAATAAAATTAGTATTCAGCATAATAATCTCAAATCCATCTCCATATATAATATAATTACATCTTTTTTTATTTATTTCAAAATAAATATATAAAAAAAAGTAAGAGACAATAATGAAGTATTTACTCTTATTTTGGTTTCACACATGAGTTTCTTGTCGAGGGGAAGGAACATGGAAATATTATATCAATAAATTTTTTAACATAATACCTACCTAACCCCATATAATTCAACAATATCCATACAATACAAAAGGTACTCTATATTGTGTAGTCAAAATTATAACAAACAATATCTTAAATTTTAAATTGAACATACATATTCATGTTACACTAGTAAAAATATCCCCTCAATAAAATCTATGATAAAAACACCTTAGAATAAATTCACTAATTCAAAATAAAATCTAGCATAATCAGTATCACAATTAAAATTTAATTCCACAAAATAGATAAATTACATTATTAAGTTATTTTACAAATACACATGTTTGACATATTACTTATCATACATAAAAATTTTAATCTTCTTAATTATTTAGGATATAATATTAAATAATAGTATTCCATATTCCACAAAATCACAAAGATCCACATTAGAAATATATGGTGTACATCATCTAGTTTAAGTATCATTGTCTAGATATTAGAAACAAGTGATAAACTATGTTTGAAAAAAAACAAATTATATTGTTTTTTTAGGATATGGATGACATGATAGAGTGAAATATTTATAAAATTACCATTAAAAAAAGGATTTCATAACCCACCCATACAGGTAAATGATTATATGTAATATTTACAAGTATCCATTATGTATGTGATCTATCTATGCACATAATTAATCCCATGTAGTCTGACCATATATCTTCTCTAATCCAGTCCCTAGTTTCTATCTCTAAGGTGTAACTTTTGGTCATTGTCTCTATTTTATATATTTTAGCTTATGTCAACATCACTAATCAATATGAGAATAGATAACTCTAAAGACTTATCAAACATCATTTGGGATAGCCTTGGAGCTAGTATAATATTAAAAAAAGACAAATATATTATAAAAAAAACATAAAAATCTTTCCTAAATGCATTCCTACATAGTATTACTATTTTTTTAAAGATATGAATATCATATTTATTGGGTCATAGGTCTTTCATTTGGTGTGCACATATGAAAAATAAGGATAATGTTAGTTATGAGATATCATCTCATCATATTTCCTCGATAATATTAATTGATCCTTTAACATTGATTTTTGATATACATTATGGGTTGTGCCTGATACCTTGGATACTAAAGCCTATATTAGTTAAGGATTATACACACATGTAGTTAATTATACCAATTTTAAAAGAAAATATTGTTTTTTAAAGTCATATCCATACATATTTGTAAATATTCATTAATGGTATTAACAAAGAGTAGATAGATAATTTTTATGATTTAAAAATTATTTTGTGTTTCTTTTAAATTAAGTAATATAAAAATTATTGGTAATATAAATAATAAAATTAAAAATAAATAAAGTGTAAAGTTTTTCAAAATCAATTAAAATATTAATAGATACAAGTAAAATATAAATAAAATGAAATGGTGATTTTCTTGTTGATTTATTCACTGAACTCTTATATGCAAAATTAAATTTTGGTAAAGCTAAATACCATTTCTTGGTATTCTCTCTAAGTAGGTATCTCAACAATTTCCCCAAGCTCATGTTTAAAATTTATATTTACCCATATATTTGTTGGTGATATGGATTACTAAATATTAGTTTTGTACCCAAATTATTCAAGAAATGACTTAGAAACTTGGTATCCATATCTGATGTAATTGTTCTTATAATACCATGCAATCTCACAACATTTATAAAGAACAATTATATAATTCTAATGGCATCATTAATTTTATTGCATGCAATAAAATTGATTTTTATAGCTCAAATTTTCACCCTTGAGAGGTTGATTTAAGACCTCTCAACTTGAGCTATACAATGGGATTAATCCAAAGTTGTGGGTGACCTTTCAAGGGGATCAAACCTCTATATTTTGGGCTAACTCACAAGTAAAACACCTACACTAAAAACTATACTAATTGCACAAATTTTTAAATGGCAAGATGAAAACTAAAAGTAATAAATAAACTTAGAAGTGATGCACCAAACATGAGGTCCTCAACTTTTTGAGAATGCACTATGAAATACTAAGTTACAATCTGATTATGCTACTCCAAAATAGTGCTTATCACACTAGTGCTTCAATATGAAGGTTATCTAGATCAAAAGAGCTTAAGATGATCAAATAAGAGGTAATAATATAAAAAACTAATGGTTTATCATTTATATAACTAAGCAAACTAGGCATAACACTTCATATTACTTATGAGAGGAAATAAACATACATAGAGGCATCAACATGAAGGACAAATGCAAGGAAACTCATACACTATCACTAAGTATTAATCACAATAACACATTCAAGATCACTATTTTCAGTATGCAGATGGAATATACATATTTAATTGATTCCAATATGCAAATATAATACTTAATTTTGGTAGTTATTTTCCATAAGCAATGAGATAATGATTACAAAGCCAAAACAAGGCTACTCAAATAGATAAATAAGAGTAGAAGAAAGAGATATGCATAGAAGAGAGGGGTTAAAAAGTGTCTATCAAGAGTTAAAATCAATAATGGAGTTATGAAACATTATCATAATATCTCTTAGACATGTGTTTCTATCTTGGAGATGATTTCCTCTTCTAAATGGTGTGGGAGTTTGTCTAGTTGTTTGACACCTTTGTCTTCTTCAAACTACCCTTCTCTTAGATGAAAAAGTGACAAGAGACAAAATTTGGTCATCAAGTCATGTTTAAGTAATCTCTAACCTTGTTTTTTAAACCTTTCATCAATTTATAGCCTCCTAATACTAGCATTGCAATGATGATTACACCTCTTAGGTGTCTTTAAGCCCATTTAACTTCACTACGCCTCTCCTTGCTTGTAAGCATCAAATCTTGATTAAATATGTATGATTATAAAATATATTCATGAAATTAATTTATATGGCATAACCAACCTAAATAAACCCATTTGGATCCATCAAACATTCCCAAGGACATCATTTTGCACCCAAAGCTTGCATTTTTCTTTAATTCCTTATAACCCTAAAAAAAACAAGGCTCCTTATGTAGGAAAATTCATGGATGATATTTGTAAAATAGGAATATTTTTTAGTACTTATTATGAAATTATATCTCTATTCCAAATTTCATGACCCAAATCTGAGTGGAAGT
The DNA here is from genome assembly GCA_037957365.1 of Torreya grandis. Lineage (NCBI taxonomy): Eukaryota > Viridiplantae > Streptophyta > Pinopsida > Cupressales > Taxaceae > Torreya > Torreya grandis. The sequence continues at coordinate 739,243 of JARHVA010003318.1, read as the reverse complement.
GTACTTAGTCACTTGATCTCTCTTTCTAATTAAGCCTTAGTTAGGCCTCTAAGACTAGACTTCTTCAACATGTGTGAAAACAAAAATAAGTGTTTTATTAAATTTTAGGAACCCATTAAAATTATACATTCCAAATTTTTTATTTTTAAACCTTATTTAGGTGGGTCAATAAAGAAATGGCCCAAAAACATAGGTTTTCAAAAGCCTTCTTCACACTGCCTTCAACAATCAGACCTGAAATAACACTTATAAGGTTATGTGTATATATTTTTTGAATTAAGGAGATATAAAAAACCTAAATCCATCCTCCCTAATTATTTTAATCTATCCAAGAGGTCAAACACCTTATTTTGAGCCTAAATCCTTACAAAAACATAACATTTAATGCATCCGTATAGGTGTAGGTAAAAGAAAATGTCATGGTAGAATATTAATGGAGTTAATAATTATTTATAGGTGGTTTGAAGGTAAATTATATTAATTTAAATTAATTAATATATCAATCTCTCTCATCAGGTTAATTTTGGCCTTTTTTGCAACCTATGACATACTCATCTTAACGATGATTTATAAAGCTTGGGATTTTAACCTCTAATCTAGTAAAAAAATTTAAAGTATACAAGGCATAATATCATACCAAATTTTATTTTTATCCCATTTAACTTTTAAAACTATTATAAGCTTGATAAGGTGCCTCTCAAGTTAGAAAGCCTTCATTTGGTGAGCTTGAGAGAGAAAGAGAGAGTGACTTTATAATGCCATATTGGAGTTTGGTTTTGATTACAAACACATTAAATAGGTATAATATATCCAAAATTACATATAAAAATGGTCATATTAACATTATTATTCATTATACCTCCTTCAACCTTCATTAGCTCATACTAGCATTTATAACACATTAATAGAAATGACCCTAGTTGATTGTGTTTGGCCCTTTTCTCACTAATTCCTATGAGTTTTAATGTTGTTAAAGGTTTTAATAAGATTAAATAAACCTTTCATATATAGTTATAATTAAAATAAAACTCACACTTCTAAAAACCATCACTATTTCATGGATAGGACTAAACATTGTTCATTAAGTTTGTAGGTCTTCATGGAAGTTTAATATTTTTGTAAGACTAAGAATTGATTTAATTGAGGAATGTTATCTTTGTTAAATGGGTTTAAAAAATATTATATATTTTTTATTTTATTTATTCAAAATATTATTAAATATATTTATATTTCCATATCACATTCACAAACCACTCTTCTTGACTTCACACATAGGCATGTGTGTGAGAGTTTAGGTGTACTAGGCCTACACAAAATTATTCAATTTTGGAATTACCTTTCTTGGCCTTTAATATTATATAAAGGTGTAATTATAAAATTAAAGATTCATTTTATTATATTTTTTCCCACATACCTTTGTCTTTCAAACCAAAAGGTATCTCTCTCATTAAGACTATGCAGGTCTGACTGTGTTATCTTGACTATGCGATTGCAGGATCTAAAGTAGATTTATCTTTATCACCATCCCTGATATTATTTATTTCCTATTTTATATTTTATAATTTCATATACTTTATTTATTCAATCAAATCTAATTCCCATACAACCACTACCTCTTTTCTTTTCACTATTTATACTAAAACATTCTTGGATGTAAGTGTGTATTAGGTGCCTAGATTGAACTTTTTTGAAATGAAAACCATTATAAAAAAGTAAATAACACTTTTAATATCATTTAAAACCATATAAATCTTCCTCAATATTATTTTATCATATATATCCTTTGAAAACCCTCTCAGACTACCCTATTAGTCCTTACTTTACTTAGGCCTAAGATGGACATGTAGATCACTTATTTATCTTGAAATAAGGTTTGGGTCTATTCTGAGTTACTTGGTGAGTGGTCTAAATTTGTAAGGCTCTTATATATACCATATGAAATTTTACCTACCAATTCACATTAGGTACCAAATCTCCCAAATTTTTGATTGCTAATAGCTTGTAGGTTTATATAAGACCTAGAGCTCTCTTAACTATTATTTATTTTTTTGAACCTAGTTGTCCATTATACTTTTATAGGTAGTGTATTAATCACTTTGAAATATATATATATATATATATATATATATATATATATATATATATATATATATATATATGTATCCAAAAGGTTCAAGTTAAAGTATACATTCATCTAAAACTATCACATTCACCCTTTTAGCATACAATCCATTGAGAGAATGGAGTGAATGAGGTATGGGCATTTAGGTTCTAAATATATCACGACTTGGAGAAGAACAAAACATTGAAACACACATTCCAACCATTTACCTGCACTCTCATATTTCACCTATTTTTTAACCTCATATCTAATGCATGTGTTCATTCATTTCATATGAACAAGGGACTTAAAAGTCTATTCTTTGCCATTTTAACTATATTTCCTCCTTGAGAGTGTAGCAATCTTTTTATACATATTATAATATTTTAGGTTAAAATACTTAATGAAATTGGTTCTTGAGAGATAATAAACTATTTTCAATACTTTAATACAACACACACTATTTATATCAAACCATCCCCATATGAAACTTCTTAAGCACTTCTATAAAATTACCTACACTTCAACATACATGAAGATTTTGTTTCATAAGAGGCATACACATGAAAAATTAATACTCAAAAATGTTGTGATAGAGATATTTAATATATATATTACCTCCTTTAATCATCCATTTTTTTCATCCTCTTGCTCCTGCTTTGAAACTACTAGAAATTGAGCCTACAGGATTTATAGGTAGTTTTAGAGCATCTTGAGGTATTAGATATTTTTAATAAAGTACGGGCCACCTATATGATTAATATTGAAAATAATTTCAATTCCACTAGGACTGCATCCTTTTAAAAAAAATTTAGGTCTCAACTCTCTTTGTGTTGTACAGACCACGAATGTGAAATTTGCCTTTGTGAGCTTGTCAAGGGAATGATAGAGGTTATAAACCAAATTTGGGATTTATAAGACCAATAAAATATTTATATCCATGTATATGACCTATGGGAGGTTAATATGGACTATTAATATGTTTTCACTTGAAATTGGATATCATACATTCGTATAAGTGCCTGCAAATGCCTTCTTTTAAGTGATTTTTCTCTTCTAGATGTTGAACCTACAAAAATAACATCATTTGACATTAAAAACATATGTGAAAGTTATAAAACTAATTTTCAATCTCTTACAAGTGTTATTATATGAATATTTTATCTTTGTCGGTTTTGACATGGATTGGAGTTAGTTATATGCATTTTCCCTTGCATAAAACTTTACCTTAAACTTCACAAAAAAGCTTAATATCTACAAATAAGTATGAAATGTTTATTCAAGGTGATGAAGGAAAAATATAAATTTTAGAGACAACTAAGGACCCTTGACACATTTTTACCAAGCTTATTCACATCATGGAATGACTATACTAGCATAAAACTAAAATAAAACATTTCCTTAATTTTGTTAAATTAACCTTATAATATGCTAATAAGACCTTAGAAATACCATTTGAAGACTTTAAAAGGTATAAAATGGCTATGAATAAGGATATTTCGACATGGATAGTCAATTTTCAAATAATAAGGGTCAACCTTTTGATTTAGGGGTAAAAAATGGTCAATAACTTGGTGATTTATAAGGGTAACATGCCTACAATGCTTACTAGACCAGTGGCCTTGTCCTTCTATTGTGAAATGGACACATTTACACTTTAATACAGACCTAATTATAATTTTACCAAGAAAAAACAATTTACTTGACCTTCAAACACACACAAATTAAGAACAACACATAAAGTAAAGGAAACAAGACAACACACATGTGTTAGCTAAGCACATGAGGAAAATAAGACACAACAAAGAAAATAATATATATAATTATCCTAAACACATATTCTTCCTCATGGATCAAAGGAGGTTTTTCTAATACTTTTTCCTCTATGAGGTGGAAAATGACATAAGTCAAGCTACCTCTTAGACCTTGATCTTGTTGGCTTCACCATCCTCCTTATTGGCAATATTCTTGGTATGCTTTCAAGTGATGTAACAATAGAAAACCAATCACCTATGAACACATATTCATATTGTATTTCAATATACACTCCATGTTTCTTATTTATCTTAAAATAACATTATAATTCATCCCATTCCAAATTGTTGAAATAGATGTAGCCTCATTTAATAATTTTCCATCTAGGTATTGTTCTTGGGCCTCCATGATATATTGAGTGATTTCATGTTGCTTATCAAATGCTACAAATTCATCAAGTTTTTTAAGGAGATTTCTATACTCATTTCAAGTTACATCATGGTTTTTAATGGATGTGTTTTTATCAACCTCTTCATGAACATGATCTCCAATAGTAAATGTACCTTTGAAAACGGATTCAATCTCTTGAAGGCACTCAATTTATTGATAGCAATAGTCATTTAGATTTTTTATTTGATCAATATGAGTGAATACAACTTTAATATCATCCCCATCTTTTTCTTTAATAGTTTTAGGGTTGTCAATAATTTGGATATCCTTTCTACAGTCATGATATGATTGGGAGCCAATCTTTTCAAGTTCAACTTCTTTCCTTCTCTCAACCACTTCAACCTCATCCAAGATATTAACTTGTAATCTCTCCTCAAGCTCACATTATTTATCATTTTTAAAAACTTAATATCCCCCTTCTTCACCTAGAGGGGTGCCAATGAATATATGTTCCTCATACACACTTGAATCACTCTCTTCAGACTCTTATTGAAACTCACTTGTAGATATAATTTCACCATCTATCCTCCATAAAATAGGTTCCTCTTCAATAAGTTAGATATGGTATGGTGATGAATATGTTCATGAATTGGATTGGGGACCATGGAAGAATTATTGTAAATTGAGGTCTTGGATATGGAAGATTATTCTAAGAATTCTTGAAGAGAGTCATTCTTCTCAACAAACACTTCATCCTTCTTTTAAATTCCCTCTTAAGGTATATTTACATCTATAACTCAATTTCTAGCCTTCTCAATGAGGACTTCTTTCTTGTTTTATGTTCCTTCTTGGATATACCTCTAAGATGGAAAATCTTTAGGTTTTTGAGGAGGTAGAAATGGGGATTTAATAGGCACAAGATCCTCTTTGGATTCAATTTATAAATATAGGATTGATTCGAGCTCTATAATTTTTAATTGTAAATCTTCTTTTTACTTGTCTATATTCTATTATAATAACTCTTCTTGAGGATGGTCAATGACTTCATGAGGATAAGGAGCATAAAAAGGATGATAATGAATATAAGAGGGATCTTGAAACATCTAATCTAACTCACTTTTCTATCTTTCCTAAGTATCCATATTTTCCAATAAAAATGTACACAAATCATCCCTCTCTAATAGATCATTAGATGATATAGATTAATATTTAAAAATCCCAATCACTTCCTCATATTGATTATTTGAACAAACCCTTTTTTCACATGCTAGTAATTTTTTCTCTATCTCATCCATTCCATATTGATAAGCTTGGAGAGTTAGTGGAGCATGGGGAGGTGTAAGCTGATCATAGGATTGATATGGCTCATAAAGAGTATAAGAGTGACACTCTTGATAGTAATGAGGGTAACAAGATTGATAAGGATATTGAGGCGTATAGTTTGTGTAATGTGAGGTAAAATTGGAACAATCATAGGACTGATATAAATCATCATATTGATGATAAGGATCAGTACAATGTTAGTCTGGCTCATTGTAATACTAATTAGGCTCATTATAGGGATGATAGGGAGTACCATAGGCTTAATATGCCTCATCAATTTGAATTAAATTGAAATATAATTCATACTTAGACATAATAACCTCATCAAGATAGTTAATTGAAAATATAACTTATTATGAACAAATGCCTAGGCTTCTAGAACTACATGATTGAACTCATAGTTTCCATTGATGTTTTTTGAATGCCTTAAAATGGTAATATGTAGAATGACAACACCAACAATCATTAAACCATTCTATAACATATATCACCAGTTATGCCATAACTTTTATATCTCAAATTTTCACCCTTGATAGGGTGATGTAATCCCTCTTAGCCTAATCTATGAAATTGCATTGATATAAGGTTCTGGGTGACCTTTAAATGGTATTAAACATATATATTTTGGGATAGCTCCCAAATAAAACACTTACACTAAAAACTATACTAATTTCTTGACTTGTAAAATAGAAATTTGAAAACTATATCTAAAAAATAAACTTAGAAGTGATACACTAAACATGATTTTCTTATCTTATAAAGAATTCACTATGAAATACTAAGTTAAAATCTAATTATGTTACTCCAAAATAGTCCCTATCACACTAGTGCTTCAACATGAAGGTTATGAATATTATAAGAGCTTAGGATGTTCAACCAAGAGGTGATAAAAATAAACACTAATATTTTATCATTTCTCTAACTAAGAAAACTAGGTATAACACATCATATGACTTGTGAGAGGAATAACATAAAGGCATGAAAATGAAGGACAAATGCAAGCAATCACATACACTATCACTAAGAATTCATAAAAACAACACACTCAAGATCACTATTTAAAATATGAAGATATAATATATAGCTTGAATTGATTCCAATAGGCAAGTATAAGACTTAATCTTGGTAGGGATTCACCATAACCAATGTGAGGATGATTGTAAATCCAAAATAAGGCTGCTTAAATACACAAATGAGAGTAAAAGAAAGAAAGAGGCATAGAAGATAGAGGTTGACAAGTGCATATCAAGAGTTAAAATCAATAATGGAGCTATGAAATAGTCTCATAAGATCTACTAGACATGTGTTTATCTCTTGGAGATGCTTTCCTCATCCAAATGGCATGGGAGTTTGTCTAGTTGTTGACGCCTTTGTCTTCTTTAAATTGCCCTTATCTTAGCTTGGAAAGTGAAAAGTGGCACCCTTTCATCATAAAATCATGTTGAATGTATATTTATCCTTATTATTTACACTTTTAATCAGTTTTATAACCTTCTACTACTAACATTAAAATAAGTATTACACCTTTTAGCTGTCTTGAAGCCCATTTGACTTCACAATGCCTCTCCTTATAAGCATCAAATCTTGATTATATAATTATGAGTGAAATATATATTCATTAAAGGAATATATCAGTCATAAGGGACCTAAATCAACCCATTTTAATCCATTAAAAACTCCTATATACCTTATTATTCACCCAAATCTTGCATTTTTATTCAATTCTTTGTAGCCTTGAAAATACACAAATCTCCTTGTGCACTATAATGTACATATGATATTAAGAAAATAAGAATATTTTTGAGTACCTAGTATGACCTTATATCTATATTCAGAATTTCATGATCCATATTTAGGTGGAATTTTACTTATTCACCTCATATTTCTTTTTAAATAGGCCTCAATTAGGCCTCTAGGCCTAGAAACTGAGATTTTATTCCAAAATTATCCCACATGTGTGAAACCATAAATAAGTGTTTAATTAAATTTTATGATCCAATGAAAATATTCCATGCCAAATTTGTTCCTTTTATAGCTTTTTTAGGTGTGTAAACTAAGAAATGGCCAAAAACTAGTCTTTCACAAGCCTTGTTCACACTGCCTTCAATAATTAGACCTGTAGGAGAACTTCCAAGTTAGTTGTATAAATTTTGGAAGTGAAAGAGATATAAGATAACTAAATACATCCTCCCTAATTATTTTCATCTATCCATGACTTCAAACACCCTATTTGAGCCTAAATCATTATTAAAAAAACATTAAATGCATCTGTATAGGTGTAGGTACAGGAAAATGTCATGGTGAGACTCTTCTTGGAGTGAGAAATGATTTCCAAGTGGTTTCAAGGTCAATTAAATTAAATTAAAGTAATGTTGACCAAATCTTACCCTATGTAAAATTAATTCAACCCCATACATATTCAAACTTATCATATGGTTTGCTAGGTTTTATAATGGTCACATGGTAAAAAATGAGATCAGGTCACAGGGTCACAAGGTCATACAATATGTTTTAAATTTTATAATATTTGTCCACTTTTATTAATGTCATTTTTATGACACCTTTTGGTTATTTTTAAGATTTATAAATAAATCTCATAGAAAGAAAAAAATTCAAAGAGAAGGCTAGTGTACCACATGTTAAAGAATGTTAAAGGAAGATTTTAAGACTAAAACATTGCAGGTTCAACAAAAAAAAAGATCATCTAAAAAAGGTCAATTTTAGGAACTTGTATTAATTTAAGTGACTCATCAATAGGTTTTAAATCTTAATGAAAGTGTTTTTATATCCCCATAGGTCTTTTCCAAGCCGAGGTAGCTTCAAAAGATCCAAAATTAACAAATACTAGTTTTTCTCTCCTATTGCTCCCTTAGATAGCTTAGAAAGGGTCAATGATTTTCATCCGGTATAGATAGGAGAATATGAGTTAAATTGAGTGAACTTAGTGGATGTTAATATCCCTTATAATATTCCATTTCATGGTCATGGTTTTAATATTAGTGGTCTATGATTTATGAACAATCATTAAGATTGTTAGTACCTCCAAAATTCCTATGCAATCCCAATGGCTCAATTTTTCTCATCTTATTACACTTTAGTGAGTGGTCTATGTGAACCAAGTAGTACATGTAGGCTTTAAAATAATATCCACCCATTTCATTTTTGATTCAAAATATCTTGGCATGTGTGACCATGGAAGATAGGTAGAACCATATCCTTGTGCTAGAAGTGAAAATCAATGAAGGCTAAGAATAATGTTTTGGTAGTTTCATAGTTTGTCCTTCTATGAGTGGCTTTAGTTAAATAATGATACACTTATTTCCCACCCCTAAAAGTATGATTTATAATATTCTTCATGGAAGAATCTAGATATTGATGGAGATAGGGCTCTAAGACACTAAATAAGGACTAATCAGAGTCCTAATATGCATAGTCACCTAAAGACACCTATAGATATAAATGAATAATTGTAGGAATATGCAAAACCTAAGAGATAGGTTGTGTATGATTTCAATACTTGAATGGATTTCTCAAGTCATTCAGGGTTCATCAACTCATCAAGATAAAATAAGAAGGCTAACTAAGAGGGATCACAATTCTAGGTGGATACATAGTCCTCATACCATTTTGCTTCCCTAGTTTTGTTCAAATGAGAATACCATCGAGGCCTGAGGTACTAATAAGGTGGAAATAGATTAAATAAACATGAATTATGGGTCTAATCACAAGATGGATCTTATATCTACTTGTAGAGGTGGTGAGACCATTAAATACAATCAAACCTAGATGGAAAGGTGCATAGTTGAGGAAAGTTTCAAATGAGAAGGTTTACATTAACTTATCTAAAAGATATTATACTCATACATATTTTCATCCCATGGTCGAAGTTTATGAGGTCTACATAAGCCTAATGGATTCATTCTTGTAACCTAGGCCTAGAGGTCACATCTTAACACAAGAAGAGATTATTTGGTTGAGAGAGAATCATGGTTGAATGGTTTTTAACTCATTAGATTTTTTGATAAAGGTTATTAGAGAACTATATTTTCATTAGGCCAAAATAAACTTGGAACACTACAATTTACAAGTGACACCTAGTGCATTGATGGTAAAGGGATAAGGGCATGGTTTCAAGGCATACATGAGTCCATTTAGGTATGTAGTGACCTCAAGATAAACCAAAGGTTTGAAACATAGTGCTCAAACATTTATAATCACCTATAAAAACCTCTTAACTTCTCTAATTAACACCTACCATTTGACTCATACTCAGACTAGGCCAAGATAATGAAGGATGTAGGTTTGAAAGTTAAGAAGAGGTATAAGGTGGATGAACATGTAGAGATCACTATCATAGTGATATTATCACATTAAAATTATATTATAATAGGAAAATAATAAAAGTGAATATGAGATCAATTGGGTTTTCAAACCTCATACTCAGTCAAATAAAACCCTACAAACAGTCATGGGCCTAGAAGGTAATTTTGAGAATTGGAAGTGTTAAGGGATCTAAAATAATTTTAAGGGATTGAAACTTGATATAGAATGTCATAATTAATTGACCAAGACCTCCATTTTCTATTTTGGATATACAAATAGTGGAAGTGCTCAATATTTTGTCTCAAACTTGAGGTACTCCACAAGCAAGATAATCTACAAACCTAGCATGTTAATGGTGAAAGGATGAATGGTAGAGAATTAAATTATTTTAAGATGATGTACAGGGTTGAATTGAAGGTTAATTAGTGTTGATAATTCCCTAAAGTCACTATGAAAACTTAGAGATGTTCACATACTTAGAAATCTAGTATATGCCTTTGAGGCCTAAAACTGGACTTGAAACTAATGGCTTATAATGACACTCCTATGGTTATGTGATCTTGCCAAGAAATTTGAGAGACTTAATGGGATAATGGAGGGATGATGAGATTTGATATTTGTTAGATAACAACTCAAATTTGGCCATTTTTGGCCTTAATTTGTCTCATGGTTGTCCAAAATACATAGTAAGAACTCAAGATCTAACTTCTTTCACTCCTATCTATACAAATAATATGCATGGGGTTTCAAGAATTTAGGGATAGTTTAGGGGGGTACTATAATTGAATTTAATGGAATTTTTTTAGGGTTAAGGGTTTAACCTTTATGAATCATTTTAAAGAACCTAAATGACCTAAAACCCTCTTAAAATCATCATAAGAGCTTGATGAGAAAGATATGAAGAGTAATGAATCTATAAGGGGTAAATTGATCTATAAAGTGATTTGAACCTACTTGACACTCTCTTAGGATCATTGACACTGAGTTTTTTCATACCATCACTTATATAGATGGGTCAAATTACGTGTTTCCTATAATTTTTGAGGTACTTTTAAGGTCCAAAAGGGAATGGATGAGTGGAATTTGTTGGTTGAATATTTTGTCTATCAGCGTACTAATAAACAAAATAGGTTTGATTAGCCAAAATAGGAAGATTGGTCATCTAAATGTGCATTTTCACCACATCAAAAGGGGACTAACCTCTCCTCTCATCATGGGGAGGTTCCCTATAGATATGATATATATATATATATAGAAAATAATACTCAAGGGTAGGATAAACCATCCATCTCTCTTTTTTAAGAGATGATGCATGCAAATCAATGGAGAAATCTAAAAGAAAATGATATAAATCACTCCTCTTCTTTTATAAGTAATATTTATCAAACCACAAGAATAATCTTGGTAGTAATCTTAAAACGTAACCAAGGACATAGTAACCAACAAATTGAGATGTAGCACAAAGTCTCCACCTGAATTTCCCAAGAGTGAGATATGAAGGACAATGAGGGCACAAAGTTGTCCCAAGGTCCTTTACATAGAAACAAAAAGAAAAGACACTAAAGGAAATTATGGGGGCACAAAGTCTCTCCACATTTGACTTCAAGACACCTTCCTGACTACTTTCACTAATCCTGCTTGTTGAATTAAAAGAACAAACAATATATTAAGGAAAAAGACAAAAGAATAGTTTCCCCAACAACAAAGATATCAGAGCACAAAGTCTGAAAAGTCACTTGCTTTCTTATTCCAATAACAAAATATGATCAATAATCTAAGCTCAGAGTCTTAGTAATGCCTTTCAATTTAGGTAGAGTTTTGTTTTTGATTGTCAGAGAGAGATCCTTTTACACTAACAAGAGAGTCCCTTATATAGCCTCTTCAAGATAGACTTGGGAATAGTAACACGTCATGTTGCATTGAGTTTTGTTAAGAAGATAGGCTAAAATTTAGGGGCATCTACCCAGTTGCTTTTCACAATGCAAAGAAACAAGTCATGGTATTGAAAGTTTGCATCTTTCAATATCCACCTGGTGGTCTACTTCTAGAAACATATATGATGTGTAAATGTTTTTGGTCCTTCCTCATCATTCCTCCTTTTTTGGTTAATTGAATCGGGTCCTATATTCATTTTTATGCTTTGTTCCTTAGTTATTTCCTACTAATATTGGCCTTAAAGCCTTTGAATGCATTCAGGTCTATATATTTAAAACTACAAGGATCAATAGCTATTTCATTGTCACAACTTTGACGTCTGCTACATCACTTTCCTTGAAAAGTCCTTCAGATTTGTCATTTGAGCTTTCTTAGAGGAGACCTACCCTTTAGTCCTTGAGAAATGATCCTCTTTGGGTTGAAAAGAGCCCCTTGCAAGGGTATCTACCCTTCAAGCGATCTTTGGATGGCCTTCGGGCTTCTTTCTTTTGGTGGGTCGCTAAGTTCTTTGCCTCTTCTTTAAGGCTTTTCAAAATTAATGGCTATTTTACAAACCTTGAAATTGATGTTAATGCACCTATCACTATATTTGAATTTTCAATGGCTAGTTCACCATTCTTGACTATGCTGTTTTCAAGTGCGTCACCCCTTGGGCTTTCTTCAGCTTTCTTGTTTTGCATCCTCCCGAAGGGAAGGTGACCCTTCAGCTGTGGGAAGTGTCCTTTAATTTGGCAATTGAGAGTCCCTTGTAAGGGCACCTGATGTTCAGGGTCCTTCAGTGGCCTTTTGTCTTTAGAGTCTTTCAGAGCTTTCTCGAAGACATTTTCCCATGGACAAAAAGTCTACAAGAATTGTTGCTTTGTCTTTGGCCTTCGAAAATTCTTTCAAGCTTTCCTCCCATAAATTCTTTGAATTTCTTTAGACTTTTTGTCTAAAGGAATTCCTTGAAATAAAAGCTTGAAAGAATTCATTTCTTGCCTTGGTCTTTGCGGGAGTTTCATTTGTAGCCTTTCTGAATTCCTTTAGACTTTTTGTATAAAGGAATTCATTCAGACAAAAATTCTAAAGGAATTATGCCTTTATCTTTCGACTGCCTTAAACAAAATACCAAAAGAACTTATCTTTACAACTTCTTTGAAAATGACCCTTCTGAAGGGTGCTTTTATTGACCAAGTGCCCTCTACAAGGGCACTTGTCCTTCAGGAGGCCCTCTTGAACTTTTTCATTGAACCACTCCTTTGAACCAACCATTGAACCAAGCTTTGAACCAACCATTGAACCATTTGATGAACCAACTGAGTGAACTGAAGCATTGAACCAACTTTGGTTCAATAGTTCAATGGTTCATTCCCTTTGATTTGGCTAAGTCCTTTTGATCCTCATTGAACCAAATGTGTTGAACCTATTGAACCTTCAACCCGAGTGGTTCAATGGCTCAACAGTTCAATGGTTTAAGCCTAAAAAACTTGTTCTTTTGATTAAACCTACTTGTAGAGGACTTTGAACTTGACTGTAGAAGCCTTTAAACCTGACTGTAGAAGCCTTTAAACTTGGAAGTAGTTAAACTCTTGATGGTGATGTTGAACCTTTGAACCTGTTGAGCCCATTAAACCAAAATGGTTCAAGCTTCAATAGTTCAATCCTTGCTTAGAAGCTTGTTGTTGAACTCTTTTGGTTGAACTTAGTCATTGAACAAACTTTGAGATCACCTAAGTGTTGAAAGCTTGCTTCTTTCCTACAGAGTCTATAGAAATCAACCTGTGAAGCCCATTGAACTTGGCTTACAGAGTCTGTAGATTTTTCTTCCTACAATGTCCATAGATTCAAGCCTATAGAGTCTATAGATTCAATCCTGTAGAGTCCATAGATTTCTAAGAAACTTGAAAAATGAGGAATTTGAATTCCCAGGACAAATTTCAAAAAGGGAAGAGACAATTTTGGTCTGTAGGACCAAAATTGTTCAAATGTTGTCCCAAAAATGAGTGATATTTTTGGGGGATAACAAGTTGCTCCAATTAGGGAAATTCTATCAATTGTAAAAAGAATTGAAGGGAGTAGAATCTAGAATCTCTAGTGTCTTCATTTATACCATTGGGCTATGGATTCATCCTACCCAAAAATTAAAGGCATCAAAAATGGAAACAAATAAAACATAAAAAAATTAAAAACTATACAAATATACATATGTATAGATGCAATGATCTAATACTTCAAGAGTTGAAGTGTTTTAGATGCTGCCCATTGTGAGGTACAGAAAAGAGTGTGTCATCTTGGTAAACCAATAGGAAACCATTTTGCCCCAAAAAATAGTGACAAGCGAATGGAGCTCTCAACCAAGAAACCAATTTTTTGCATCTTTCTCTCGATCTTTTCTTCTTTTTGCTCCATGGTAGGACATGGATTTCAAACTAAAAACCATAAATCCTTGCTCTCCCTATGAAGAGTTCCTTTTGCTAACTTTGGAATATAGCAGTATGGTCCACCACCATAGCTTGTTGCTCTACTAGTCTAGTCTAGCACATGCTTTGATTGTCAACATCAGACCCCTAACAAACCATCAGCTCAACACCTCCTTTGGTGTGAAGGAGTTTGACCTCTTCACCCTGAGTAGTTTTCAATCTAAGGAACATAGATCTATATCCAGCTATGGAAGAATTGCTACCATCAGATTCCAAGATCCAATCATCATCAAAAGCTAATATTCTATTATATTTCTCTTCATCAGAGATGGAAGATCCTTCTTGATCTGTAATGTGTTTTACTAATTATTTTGATGCCTTATTTGGATGAAATCCTGGATTGCCAGCTATGGGACTTTCATTAGCTAAGACATGAGCATCTTCTATGGTTAAAAAGTAATTACCCCTACCTAAAGGCTTAAATAAAATTTGATTTTTAGGGGCTGACATTTGGGTAACCACAATTTTTACCTCAGACAGGTCCACACTTGGTTCTCCACCAATGTTTAATTCCTCAAGATTGGCTTGTAGGGATTCAAACTTAGTCATCTAAATTTTGGATTTCTTGACATGATCAATCATGGAAAATGACTAAGATGGACTTGGAAAAGAGGATGTGAGTTTATCCTTTTGGTTTTTGGGAGGGGGAGGATTGATCTGTGAATTTGAAGTAGAAGGTGCAGAGATGTTTAATGTACTTCTTTGGCAATCACTGGGTCATTTTATTGAAAAGCAAGAGGGCTTCTCTACTCAACAATTAAAGTTTTTGGTTGGGGTCACTCCTCTATCTTCTCTTTATCAGCCTACTGGGCTGATTGGTTCTTGGACCTAGTAAACACTGCATATGATCCTTCGACCACTTCACCTTCACTTTTGGGTTCATCCTAGAAATTTAGGAAACCAATGTGGGAGTTGCTAGCTGATTCTTCTAGATCCTCCCTAAAGATATGTATGCCATTTTATTGCTCAAACCTAGGTTGGAAATAGGAAACATGCTCTATTTCGAGATATTCAACTACTGAGTTGGTTGGAGGTGCTTCAAGGGCAAGGTTCCTCTATGGGGGAGGAAGATGATTTTGTTGCCCTTAACTTCTAGTAGCATTGCCCTGATATGGTTGATTAGGGAATTTCCTCCTTGGTATATCTTTATATAGAGGAGCAAAAGACATACCTTGTGTCATATGCCTTTTCAAGGCTAGTAACTCATTTGCCATATTTTGTATCATTGTGTCAGTGGTGACTGTGGGTGAGTATTCAGAAGATGAAGAGGGTTTGCTTCTCCTTATCTTTCCTACCAATATAAGGTCATCTTCTACCTCAGTATCCAAGTCCTAAGCAGAAGTGAGGTCTATGTGGCCAGCTTGTCTCAACAAAAAAACTCACTTGAGGTAGTTGTGAATTGATGAAGAAACATTTGAGGTTCTGAGGTGTCAACTAGGTGACCATGGGAATCCTGTCCCTCAACTTGTTGAACCTGGAAATAAAATCCCTCATAGGCTCATGAAGCTCTTTATTCATCTAAGTGAGCTGGGCCATCAAGGCATGTGCATCTTTTGCAAGCTTGAACCTTGCTTTGAACTTGGCTTTGAGTGTATCCCAGTCAGTCACTAATCTAGCTTACAAATGATAAAACTAGTCTGCAATAGCACCTCTTACTATCTTCAAATTCTACCCTTATAACACCACAAGCTATGTTTAAGGCTACAATGTGTTCATCAGGGTGAGCTATCCCATCACTAAAGAATCTGGGGAAATTCTTTCTTGAACTACATGGGAGTTTATGCAGAGGTGGAGTCAAGTTAAGTGGGCTAAAAGAGTTACCCCAGGGGCCTCAAACTACAATGATTTAATTAAGAAAAATAGAGAAAACAAATCTGGATGGAGTGGCCAGATTATAAAACAAAAATGGAAAAGGATTGGCTCAGCTTCATCTTGAGGCTTGAGGCTTCAAACTGTGCACTCTTTCCCAATAGTTCTAGTTTTGCAGACTAGATAAAATAAGGAAGGTGGAGGAAGATGGTAAGGCTATAAATGGATAATGGGTAAGACATGAAATGGAGTCACTAGAGTCTATAATGGATAAGAGTTATAATTATAATGGGTAAGACATAGGTGATGTTTCAATCTAAAACTCAAGGTTCTAAATTGCACAAAATTATGTATATCCCTAGTAGAGTCACCAAAAACTATTGGTTGAATATTTTGTCAATCAGTGTACTAATAAATAAAATAGGTCTGATTAACCAAAGTAGGAGATTGGTCATCCAAATGTGTAGGTTCACCACATCAAAAGGGGACTAATCTCTCCTCTCATCAAGGGGAGGTTCACTATAGATATGATATATATATATATATATATATATATATATCTATATATATATATATATATATATATATAAAGAAAATAATACTCAAGGGTAGGATAAACCATCCATCTCTCTTTTTTCAAAGAAGATGCATGTGAATCAAAGGAGAAATATTAAGGGAAATGATAAAAAGCACTCCTCTTCTTTCAGAAGTACTATTTAACAAACCACAAGAATACTCCTAGTAGTAATTGCAAAATGTAACCAAGGACATAGTAATTAGCAAATTGAGATTACCACAAAGTCTCCACCTGAATTGCCCAAGAGTGAGATACAAAGGACAATGAGGGCACAAAGTCATCCCAAGGTCCTTTACATAGAAATAAAAATAAAAAAAACTAAAGGCAATTATGGGGGCACAAAGTTTCTCCACAGTTGACTTTAGGACACCTTCCTAACTAGTTTCACTAATCTTGCTTGTTGAATTAAAGGAACAGAAAATATATTAAGGAAAAAGACATAAGAAAAGTTTCCCTAACAATAAAGATATCACAACACAAAGTCTACAAAGTCACTTTCTTTCTTATTCCAATAACAAAATATGATCAACAATCTAAGATCAAAGTCTCAGTAATGCTTTTCAATTTAGGTAGTGTTTTGATTCTGATTGTCAGAGAGAGAACCTTTTACACTAACAGGAGAGTCCCTTATATAGGCTCTTCAAGATGGACTTGGGAATAGTAACACATCATGTTGCATTGAATTTTGTTAAGAAGATAGGTTGGAATTTAGGGGCATCTACCATTTTCTTTTCTGGATGCAAAGAAACAAGTCACGCTATTGAAAGTTTGCATCTTTCAATATCCACCTTGCAGTCTACTTCTAGAAACATATCTAATGTGTAAATGTTTCTAGTCTTTCCTCATCATTCCTCCTTTTTTGGTTAATTTAATTGGGTCCTGTATTCAATTTGATGCTTTGTTCCTTAGTCACTTCTTGCTGATCTTGGCCTTAAAGCATTTTAATGCATTCAGGTCCATAGATTTAAAACTACAAGGATCAACAGCTATTTCATTATCACAACTTTGACTTTTGCTAGCACGTTACTTTCCTAGACAATTCCTTTAGCTTTGTCATTTGAGCTTTCTCAGAGGGGACCTGCCCTTCAAGCCTTGAGAAATGACCTACTTTGGGTCGGGAAGAGCCCCCTGCAAGGGTATCTTCCCTTCGAGCAGTTTTTAGATGGCCTTCAAGCTTCTTTATTTTGGTGGGTCACTAAGTTCTTTGGATCTTCTTTAAGGATTTTCAAAATCAATGGCTATTTTACAAACCTTGAAATTGACGTTCACGCACCCATCACTACATTTGAATTTCCAACGACTAGTTTGCCATTCTTGACTTTGAAGTCTTCAGACGTGTTACCCCTTGGGCTTTCTTTAGCTTTCTTATTTTGCATCCTCCTGAAGGAAGGTGACCCTTCAGCTTTGGGAAGTGTCGTTTAATTTGGTAGTTGAGACTCCCTCATAAGGGTACCTACCCTTTGGGGTCCTTCAACAGCCTTTTGTCTTTAGAGTCCTTCAGAGCTTTCCCATGAACAAAAAGTCTGCAAGAATTCTTGTTTTATCTTTGGCCTTCAAAAATTCTTTCAGGCTTTCCTCTCGTAGCTTCTCTCAATTTTTTTAGACATTTTGTTTGAAGGAATTCCTTCAGACAAAAGTTTAAAAGAATTCATTTCTTGCCTTGGTCTTTGTGGGAGTTTCATTTACAGCCTTTCCAAATTCCTTGTACGAAGGAATTCCTTAAGATAAAAAGTCCAAAGGAATTATGCCTTTGTTTTTTGACTGCCTTAAAAAAATTCCAAAAGAACTTACCTTTGTAGCTTCCTTGAAAATGACCCTTCTAAAGGGTACTTTTGTTGACCAAGTACCCTCTGCAAGGGCACTTGTCCATCGAGTGGCTCTCTTGAACTTTTGCATTGAACCGCTCCTTTTAACCACTCCTTTGAACCAAGCTTTGAACCAACCATTGAACCATTTAATGAACCAACTGAGTGAATCAAAGCATTAAACCAACTGAATTGAACCAAATTTGGTTTAATGGTTCAATGGTTCATTCCTTTTGATTTGGCTAAGTCCTTTTGATCCTCATTGAACCAAATGCATTGAACCTATTGAACCTTAAACCCGAGTGGTTCAATGGTTCAATAGTTCAATGGTTCAAGCCTCAAAAACTTGTTCTTTTGATTGAATGTGCTTGTAAAAGAATTTGAACCTGACTGTCGAAGCCTTTGAACTTGACTGTAGAAGCCTTTGAAACTGACTGTAGAAGTCCTTGAACTTGGAAGTAGTTGAACTCTTGCTACTGATGTTGAACCTTTGAACCTATTGAGCCCATTAAACCAAAATGGTTCAAAGTTCAACGGTTCAATCCTTTCTTAGAAGCTTGTTGCTAAACTCTTTTAGTTAAACCTAGTCATTAAACCAACATTGAGATCACCTAAGTGTTGAAATCTTTCTTCTTTCTTGCAAAGTTCATAGATATCAACCTGTGAAGCCCGTTGAACTTGGCCTACATAGTCCATAGATATTTCTTCCTACACAGTCCATAGATTCAAGCGTATAGAGTCTATATATTCAAGCCTATAGAGTCTATAGATTCAAGCCTTTAGAGTCCATATATTTATAAGAAGCTTAAAAAATGATGAATTTGAATGCCCAGGACAAATTTCAAAAAGGGAAGAGACAATTTTGGTTTGTAGGACCAAAATAGTTCAAATGGTGTCCCAAAAATGAGTGATATTTTTGGGGGACAACATAATTCATGGTGTAAGATGTGTAGATATGTATAATGACCCATTAAACCCCATTCTCACCTTATTAATTTATGAATAATCATCTACTAAGCTAGTTGTTGTAGGCAGTCTTGGATAAAATAGTGAGAAGTAGGTGACTATCAAATTGGTTGTGAGAAGTGTGATTTTGTGTTTATTGAGGTATATATGATAGACTAGAAGACAAAGAGATTATTATGATGTGTCTCACATCTCTAAAATTATCCCTTTTGAACATATATAGGTCACCCTAATGACAAGTGTGAGAGTTGAGGCCTAGAGGGCTAGTGAATATGTGAAAAACAAGTGGCAAAGAGAAAATCATCAAATTGAGGGCTACATAATGACATAGACCAATCATGTTTCACCTTATAAATTCATTAAACATGTGTCAATGAATTACAAGGTAGTTGAAGATAGATAAGTGGACTCCTCATCAATAAAATAGTTTTAAGAAGGATAATAAAGTGTCCCTACACAAACTTGAGGAAGATGTCATGTTTAAAATAGACACTTGTCCAAGATAACTTCATGACATGTTTTATAAATCCTTATCTTACATTGTAACTAGTATTCAAGAATTGACACTTGGTATGGTGACCCTTCAAAATCACTATTTTTCTCTCCTCTCTTATGCTCTATATATTGAAGCCATTTTGGCATTATAAAGAATCCATAATTGGTATGGTTAAGCCTTTCTAGTTTGAAATCTTATTTTTCCTTTGAGCAAGGTTTTATCAAGTTGGTTTAGTCTCTACAATTCTTTCCTAAGTATGTCAAGTAGTCTATTTGGATGACAAGTGATGATTGTTTCTACTTGTTTCTATTTTGATCTTGTATGTATTATGTGAGTAACATTTCTTGTAATAGTTCTCATGAAGTTTATATGATTGTTAAGTGTATTTTTAAGTGTGAAGGATATTATAAGTGTCTAATATTAGACCTCTTATTTAACCACCTTTGGAAATGCATGGGAATATGCCTCCATGTAGAAACACTTATACTAGAAGAACCTTGAGTTGAGATCAATTTTAGTAATCTATCTTCTTAGTGCAAATTGAAGTATGTTTGTGGAGATATCCTTGGTATATCACCTCCATTATTTATGTTATTTTTATGTTTATTGCTTCCATTTTCACCCCCAATAGTTATTATACTAGTGTAGTGTGTGAGACTAAATAGTTAGATCAAGAGAGCTAGCCCATAATATAGAGATCTATCTCTTGTGTCAACTTGTATATACTTAGAGATAGTTTCATGTTATCCCAATTTGAGGTCTAATTGACTTCTCTAGGGTGAAAATTTGGGATATAATAGTTATAGAATGCCTAGTGGAACCTAAAGTCTAAGAAGGTTGTTGAAGGTGGATGATGGTCTTGACAACAAGAGGATGTCATAGTGTAGTTCCAGTAGTATATGGTGACTCCAATAATTGACTCTTGGTGGCATACTAGTGCATTATTTCATGCCAAATATAATCACAATATCTCATACTAAAGGCATACATTTTGATTTCCAAGAGATTCCTCATTATTCAATCAACCATATAGATTTTCTAACACCCATCCTTACCCAAAGAGATCATACCTTGCTCATAGACCTATAAGAATGTTTTGGATTAGCCCATTATTACAAAGTCCTAAAACTACCATGGCAAAGAACCTGCCTCTTTTTGATTTCAATGGATATAGTCCTTTAAGACTTACCCATTATGATGACATTCCCACATCTACCCTCAAAAGTGTCCCCTCATACATAGTTGAGAGAAGCATTACCCCTATTAATCACATTAGAAACATTACTAACTTATGCAATATACATCAAATCATTGAGTAGAATATAGATATTAGGTTATTAGTTATCTATTTCAAGTGGAAAAATCTTAATTGGTATGGTACTTTGGCACCTAAATCTATCACCACATCGGAGGAGTTGGGAGATGCTTTGAGGATAAGGTTTGAGGACAAGAGTGACAAATTATCATTGCCTAAACAATTGACCAACATAAGGAGAGGACCTAACTAAGACATTAAATATTTTAATACAAGATTTAAGAAGACTTAGGATATAATCCGAATCTTGGTAAGACCTACTGCTCATCATGCTTTCCTTTATTATCTTAAGGCTTTTGATAGTGATATTTCTATGATGGTATAATCTATGGGAGGGAACACATTTCTTAATGCATATGAAGTGTCCATTAGGAATAAAAATTATATGATCAAGCTAGGAAGATTTCCCCAAAATCACTTATGTCTTTATTCCCTGATTTAAAAACCCCCACACCTATTGTTGTTCCCATCCCTACATCAAAATATAAGCTAGTTGCCCCTAGTCAAAAAAATGAAGGATATTAAAAAAGATATATTGGGTCTAAAGAGGATCATATAAAAACATAAAGTGAGACCTTTCCAAATCCATTATCAACATAATCAGTCCTATCCAAAAAATCAAGGCAATATAACACCCTTTCAAGGTCATCGTCAAGGTCAAGGACAACTAGTTCAAGCAATGTCATATAATGGTTATAATCTAAATTATCCCTCCACCTCAAGAGAATTATTGACTACTCAAAATAACCTTGTTCAAGAGAATGAGGGTTAGCCTTCTTGGAATCAAACTCATGATCCATCTTCCTATCTTAATGAGTCCTTCAATCAAGCTTTCATGGAAAATTTGGTAACATTACTAGCCATGATGCAAAATGAGGTACTCAATAGAAGAGAAAATAATGGAAAGAGTACTAAAGTGGGGTATAATTTAGTCAATTGGTATTAAGATGACTCATGTGTTGTGAATTATAAAGGGTAATCAATTAAAGACTCAAGTCTTATAGTTGAAAACATAAGGGAAAAGAGAAAGGCAATTGAAGAGGTTTAAGGGGTTGGTAATGATTTATTAATGAGTTTTAAAACATCCCAAAGGGTAGGTATGTCTAATGTAGTTTCAAATGCATAAATAGATCAAATAATTTAGAATGGTAAGAGTTATTTCATACCTAATAATTCACAAGGCATGGGCATCACCATTCCTACTAATGGACAAGCTAAGGTTAGTATCTCTTTCATTAACATTGTAAAGTAGATGAAAAAGGCTCATGTGAATGTATTAATCTGGGATACATTATCAATACCTATGAAAGTAGACCTTCTCTAAGAAGAGATATGAAAACACAATAAGATAACCAAGAATCCTAGTGGGAAAGAGGTAGCCTTGTCAAAAACATTGAATCATAGTGAGGGATAGCCAAAAAAGTTGATAAAATAGATAAACCTCTTCCCTTTTATCTGTCTATCATCATTAGAGATTGTTTGGTTCAATTTTTTTATTGATAGTGGATTAAGTAACTTTTTATGTTTAATAAAGTAGTTGATAAGTTGAATTTAAAGTACGATCCCCATTCCTAAAGATTGATCTAACTGGATGGGTTAGCTTCCAAGATAATTGGCATAATCAAAGGCTTGTAACCTATTTTTCATGCTTGTCCTACTTTCACTATTCCTTAAGATTTTGTGGTTGTGGATGTGCCACCTTACTTTGCCCTTTGTTTGTTAATATATTTTAGTGCTAAAATTGGAGGATTATTGAATTTGGATTGGTTATATATGGCATTTAGGACTAAGTATGGTGCAAAGGTATCAATAAAATCTAAAGTTCTATCTAGTTTTCATGTAGACACATATGTGCCTTATACATCTAACATGAATTGTAATATCAGTGATGAAGAATATCATCCTAGTGATTAAGAAACTTTGACACTCCTTAATGGCATAACTTACTTGTACTTTAATGAATGGGGAGTTTATTAGTATTGATTTGATCTATATAAGCATAT
Source organism: Torreya grandis (assembly GCA_037957365.1). Classification (NCBI taxonomy): domain Eukaryota; kingdom Viridiplantae; phylum Streptophyta; class Pinopsida; order Cupressales; family Taxaceae; genus Torreya; species Torreya grandis. The sequence goes on along the minus strand of JARHVA010003318.1, from coordinate 715,986 downwards.
TGAAGAAATTGGTCTTCATACATACATTCTCCATGAAGAGTGTAATGGGTCTCTTGAGGCAAATTATGATGACACTCTTGAACAAGTTGCATGGTGCAAATAACATTTTCACATGTATTATCATGTTCATATCCTAGCTATAAAAAAGCATGATAGTCTTAGTGAGAATTTAGTTTTGATTTCCATAAAGGAGAATATTCATGAGCATGGACCCTAAGAAGAGGTAGATGATATGTGACAATAATTCAATGCCATAGTGCAAAAGTTTCAAGAGGTAAACAAGTTTGAAAATATTTAAAAGTAATATAGAATTGATGATGAGGTCAATAATCTATCTAATAAACACAAGGAAGAGTTTGTGGTCTCTACCAAGCAAGAAACAACTTTGGTAGACCAGGAAGTGTTTGGTGAACAAGAAGATATCCTTGATGACTCCCAAAAACAAACATACCATGATTCAAACACATTTGAAATTGGGAAATTTTTCATGATTCCTAATGATAAGATTGAGGAGTGTCAAGTGAACATGATAAAGAACAAGAAAATTGAAAATTCAAGAAATCCTTTAAGAGAGATAGATGGAGTGTTCATGAGAGATCTGAGTGATATATTTGCACTTAGTATAATATCAAACAATGGTAATCCATTTGATTATATCCATAAGAAAGTTTTCATTGATAATCATTCATTCTATGATGGGTTGCTTTCATGGAGAAATAGTGATTATAGAAGCATTATCTTTGACCTTGGTTAAAGTAATGAAGAGTTGTATTTCACCTTAACTATTTTGAGGTCTTGTATATATTAGGATAGGTGTATGTTTTCCTTTAAGTTTTTGTGTGTGTTTTCCCTAAGTGCTTAGAGAGAACATGTGCATGTCTTGGTGTCTTGTTTTGTGTTTTTGTTTATTATTGTGTTTGGTGTGATTTTGAAGTATTTTTAGAGGTATATCAATTTCAACTTTAGTATATTGGTGATTCCATTTCCCAATGAGAGGTCATGATAATTGGGCCTTAACATAGCATGCATGCTACCTTATAGAAATCATTAAAATGTTGGCCAAATTTTACCCTAGGTCAAATCAAGTCAACCCCCCTATATATTTAAATAAATTATACAATCTTATAGGTTTGAAAATGGTCACCATGGTCCTAAATGAGATCAAGTCAAACCTTTGAGGGTCATACAATATGTTTTAACCTTTGTCATATTTGTCCACTTGTCTTAATGTCCTTTTATGCCACCTTTTGGTCATTTTAAGGAGTTTTACGTAAATATCATCAAAAGGATAAATGTAAAAGAGAAGGATAATGTACCACATATTAGAGAATGTTAGAGTTTTTAAAAGAAGATAATCTAAAGAAAGGTCAGTTTTAGGTAGTTGTACGAACTAAAGTGACTCATCTACAGGTATGAAATATTTAATAAGGTATATTAAGATCCCCATAGGTATTTTTTAGGATTATCTAACTTTGACATATCTAAAATTAACAAAATTAATTTTCTCTCTTCTATCACTCTGTTGGATAACTCACAAATAGTCAACTATTTTCATCTGGTACAGGCATGAGAAGAGGACTTGGAGTGAGTGCACTTGGTGGATGTTATTATCCATTTTGTGTTTCCATTTCATGGTCATTGTTTCAATATTATAAATCTATGTTATATGAAAAATCATTAATATTTTTAGTACATCTAAATGGCCTGTACAATCTAACGGCTCAATTTTTCTCATCTGATTAGACTTTAGTGATTAGTCTATGTGAACCAAGTAGTTTATGTAGGTTTGTAGAGCATATCCACCCATTTTATATTGGATGAAACCTATTTTGGTAGGTGTGACCATAGAATATAGTCAAAAAATATCCTTTTTCTAGAAGTGAATATAAATGAAGGTTGAAAATAATGATTTGGTAGTTGTAAAATTTGTCATTCTATGAGTAACTTCAGGTCAATAATGATATACTTGTTTTCCACCGCTCAAAGCATATTTGGTCATATTTTCCATTGAAGGATCTAGAGATTGATTGAGATAGGACCTTAAGATACTAAGTAAGGACTAATCAGAGTCTTAATGTGCACAATCACCTATAATCACCTGTAGGTATGTACAAATAATTATGAGACTATACAAAACCTAAGAGATAGGTTGTGTATGATTTAAATATATTAATGGAGTTATCAAGTCATTCAAAGTTCATCAACTCCTTAAGATCAAAGAAGAAGGATAAACAAGGGGGCACATAGTTCTAAATGGATACATAATCCTCCTACCATTTTTATTGCCTAGTTTTGTTCAAATGATAATATGACAAAGGTTTTAGGTATTGAGAAAGTGGAAAGAAATTTAAAAAACATGAATTCTAGGTTTAATCATGATATGGATCATATATCTACTTGTTGAGGTGGTGAGACCATTTACTAGAGTCAAACCTAGAGGGAAAGGTGTAACATTGAGGGAAAATGTAAATGAGAAGGTTTACCTTAAATTCTCCAAAAGGGATTATACTCATACATAGTGTCATCCCATGTTAGAATTTTATGAGGTCTATGTAAGCCTGATGGCTTCATTCTTGCATCTTGGGCCTAGAGGTCACATCTTGACACAAGAGAATATTGTTTGGTTGAGAGAGAATGATGGTCGAATAGTTTAAACTCAATCAAGATTCTAATATAGGTTCTTATATAACTACATTGTCATTAGGTCAAAATGAACTTAGAACACTATAACTTGTAAGTGACACCTAGTGAATTGATGGTAAAGGGATGAGGGCATGGTTTCAAGGTAGAGATGAGTCCATTCAAGTATGAAATGGTCATAGTGACCTAAGGAGAAACCAAAGATGAAACATAATTATCAAACATATATCATCACCTATAGGAAGATCTTAACTTCTCTAATGAACACCTACAATTTGACTCATACTTAGACTAGCCCAAGCTATTGAAGGATGCAGGTTTGAAAGGTAAGTAGAGGTATAAGGTGGATGAAAATGTAGATATAACTCTCAAAGTGATAGTATCACATTTACATGATATTCTTAGAGGAAAATATTCAAAGTATGAGCTACATTAGGTTTTCAAACCTCATACTTAGTCAACCATAACCCTACACACAATTACAGTCTTAGAAGCTAGTTTTGAGAATTAGAAGTGTTAAGAGCTCTATAAGCATGGTCAAAGATTGAAAATTTATATAAAATGTTTTCATGAATTTAAAAATACCTCCATGGTCACCTTTAAGTCAAAATAATAGTCTAAGTTTTCAATGTTTTGTATCAAACCTAAGGCATTCCACAAGCAACATAATTTATACACCTAAAACATTAATAGTTAAAGGATAAATGGAATAGTCTTAAATGATTTTATGATTATGTATAGGGTTATATTTAAGATTAATTATTATTTAAAAGTTCCTATAGTCACTATGAACACTTAGAGGTGGTCACATACCCAAAAACCTAGTTTATGCCTTTGATGCCTAAAATTAGACATGGACCTAATAGATATTAATGACACTCATATGTTTATGTGATCTTCCTAAGAAATTTTATATGATTCATGGGATAATCGAGAGTTGATGAGATTCATTGGTTTGTAGAGAAAAACTCAAATATGGCAATTCTTTGCTTCAATTTATCTTAGGATTGTCCTAAATGCATAGTAAGAACTCAATATCCAACTTATTTCAATCTTATATGTATGGATAATATCCATGGGGTATCAAGAACTTATGGATAGTTTATGGGGGTAATATAATATAACTTATTGTCATTGGTTTAAGGGTTAAGGGCTTAACCTTTATGAATCATTATTAAGAACCTAAATGACCTAAAACCCTCATAAGATCTTGATGAGAAATATATGAAGAGTAATGAATCCAAAAGGGGCCAATTGACCTATAAATTTATTTCAACCTACTTTAAACTCTCTCGATCTCTTTTACACAATTTGTTTTTGTACCATCACTTATATAGATGGGTCAAATTTTATGTTTCCTATAGTATTTAAGGTAATTTTAAGGTGTAAAAGGGAATGGATGAGTGAAATTAATGGTGTAAGGTGTGTAGAGATGTTTTTTTATCCATAAAACCCCATTATCACCTCAATCATACATGAATACTCCTCTACTAATCTAGTTGTTATAAGCAGTCTTGGATAGAATAGTGAGAAGTAAGGTGACTATCATGTTGATTGTGAGAAGTGTGAATTTGACTTTCTTAAGGTCTATATGATAGACTAGAAGACAAACAGATTCTAGTGATGCTTCTCACATCTCTACAATGAACCCTCTTTAACATCTATAGGTCAACCTAGTGACAAGTATGAGATTTTAAGCATAAAGGGCTAGTGAGTAGCTATAAGGAAGTGAATAAGAAATCAAAAAGAGGAAATCATTAGTTGGAGGGGTGTATAATGACCTACACCAATCATTTTTTCACCTTCTCAAGTTAGTATACATGTGTCAATGAATTCAAAGGTAATTCAAGATAAATAGTTAGACTCCTCATCAATAAAATAGTTTCAAGAAGGATAATGAAGTGTCCCTATGCCAACTTGAGGCAGATGTCATGTTTTAGATAGACACTTGTTTAAGATAACTTCATGAACTATTTTTTAACCTATTATATTTAATTTTAATTGGTATTCAAGACTTTAAACTTGGAATGATGACCCTTAAATGTTACTCTTTCTCTCTCATCTCCAATACTCTATATATTGAAGCCATTTTGGCATTATAAAGGATTGATAATTGGTTTGGTGAAGCCCTACTAGTTTTACATCTTATTTTGATTTTATATAATTTTTTATCAAGATAGTTTAGTATTTAAATTTATTTCCTAAGTATGTCAAGTAGTATATTTGGATGATAAGTGATGATTTGTTCTCCCTGTTTCCATTATGCTCTTGTATGCATTACATGCGTAACATATATTATAATAGGTCTCATGAAGTGTATATGTTTTTAAAGTGTAGTTTGAAGTGTTAATAATATAAGCAATTTATAATATCATATATCCTAATTACCCACCTTTTTAAATTCATGGAAATATATATCCATGTAGAAATACTTATGCTAGAAGAACCTTGAGTTGACATTAGTTTTCATAATATATCTTCTTAATGAAAATCTAGATATGTTTGTGGGGATATAATTGGTGTATCCAATCAATTGTTATATATTATTTTTATGTTTCCTTATTATTTTTTCACCCCCAATAGTGATTATGATAGTGTAGTGTGTGAGCCTAAATAGTTATATCAAGGGATATAGCCCATAATCTAGAGATATATCTCTTATGGTAACTTGCCTATACTTAGAGATAGTTCCATGTTATCCCAAATTTGAGAAGGTCTGATTTAATTCTATAGGGTGAAATATTTTTCTATAAAAACTAATTTAGAGACCAATCTCTCTCATCAGGTCAAGTCTAGCCTTCTTAGTAACATGTGACATATTTATCATCTTAACGATGAATCATAAAGCCTAGGACCTTGACCTCTAAAATAATGACAAAATTTTCAATTATAAAATGACACATATCATACCCAAATATCTTGGGATCCCATGAAACTTTTATATATAATTATGATCTTGAGAATGTGCCTCTGAAGGTAGAAAGTTTTTATTTGGTGAGCTTGAGAGAGAGACTAACCTAGGAATGCCATCTTAGAGTTTGGTTTTGATTCAAAACACCTTAGAGAGGTATATTATATCCACCTTAACATACAATAATTTTCATCTTACCATTATTATTCATTATACCTCCTAAAACCTTCATTAGCTCATACTAGGGTTTAAAGCACATCAATGGAAATGACCCTAGTTATTTTCTTTGGCCCTTTTATCACTAACTGCTCTTTGTTTTAAGCTTATTAAAGGTTGTGCTCAGGTCCATTAAACATTTAATGTATCCTTATCCTTAAAACCCAACTTTAACTTGTATAAAACATCAACCTTACATGGATAGGACTGAACATTATTCATTAAGCATATATGTCTTCATGAAAGTCTAATATTTTATTAAGCCTGAAAATGGCTTTAATTGATGTATTTTATCTATGTTGAAAAGATTAAAAACCTCTTATAATGTTTTACTTAAATTTATAATCATATTATTAAATATATCTAATTTTATATCTCAACTTCACAATCCACTCTTCTCAACTTTGCACATAGGTTTGTGTGTGTGAGTTTACTTCTACTAGCCCTACATAGAATTTAACATTCTTGGTTATAGGTGTGTTTTAATTGCCTATAATACACTTTTTTGAAATGAAAACCCTTTAAATTGATTCCTTGACACTTTTGATATCCTTAAAAACAACATAAATCTTTTTCAATATTAGTTTATCATATTTACCCTTTGAAAACCCTCTCACACTACCCTATTAGTCCTTACTTTATAGGGTTAGGATGGACATGTAGATTATTTATTGGGCATAAAATAGTGTTTGGGTTTATCTTGAGTTAATTTTTTAGTGATAAAAATTATTTAGTATCTTCTATATTCCAATATATTTCTACCTACCCATTTACATTAGGTACCAAATCCCCTAACATTTTGATTTCCAACAACTTGTAGGTTTGTATGAGACCTAGAGCTCTCCTAATTATTATTCATCCTTTCAAACCTAGTTGTCAATTATAATTTTATAGGAATTTTATTCATCACATCAAAATATATCTGTATGTCTGTAAAAGGTTTAATTTAAATCAGACATTCCTTAGAAACTATCACAGTCACCTTTTTAACATACAATCCACTTAAAGAATAAAGTGAATGTGGTATGGGCATTCAAATTCAAAATGTATCAAGTTGGAGAAAAAAATAATGTTGAAACCTATATTAAAATAATGTATCTCCTCTCCCATATTTCATATAATTTTTTGAATCTCATCTCTAATGCATGTGTTCATGCATTTCATATGAACAAGAGACCTACAAGTCTGTTCTTTGTCATATTAACTCTCTTTCCTCCTTGAGAGTGTAATAGACCTTTGTATGCATATTAGACCATTTCAAGTGAAAATCCTCAATGATATGTTTTATTTAGAGATAATAAATTATTTTAAATCCTTTAAGATGACACACTCATTATCTCAAATCATACACATATGAAACTTCTTAGGGACTTGAAGAAAAATTCTTGCACTTCAACATATAAATTATTTCTATTTCTTTAGAAGGCCACACATTCAAAATGAATAATGAAAAACATTGTTTTATATATATATATTTAATATTTTTATTACCTACTTGAATCACCCATTTCATTCATTCTCTTACTCCTACTCAGAGATTACTAGAAATTAAGTCTACATGGTTTATAGGTAGTTTTAGAGCACCCTATAGTCTTAGAAATTATTTATAAATGAGGGTCCAAAAGTATGATGAAAATTTACATGAATTTTAAGGTGACTATGACACCATCCTTTTTCAAAAGTTTAAGGTCTCAAATATCTTTGTATTATATGGACCAAGCATGTCAAATTTACCTTTATGAGCTTCCCAAGGAAGCGATGGAGGTTATGAAGCAAATTTTACAATTTTAAGACTTGTACATGATTACAATCCATGGATATGACCATTTGGAGGTGAGTAGACACTCTAAATACTTTTTCACCTAAAAGTGGATCTCCCAAGTCCATACTAGTACCTATAAATACTTTATTTTGAGTGATTTTCTCTCTTCTAGATGTTAAACTTATAAAATTCACATCATCTGACATTTTTGACATATGTGAAACTTTGATAACTCTTTTAACATATTTTACAAGTGTAATTTTATGGGTATTTAATCTTTATGGGTTTTGACATGTGTTGGAGTTAGTTATATACACTTTCCCTTACATAAAAAATTACCTTAATATTCACAAAAAACCTTAATCTCTCCAAAAAAGTATGAAATGTTTATGTAAAGTGATGAAGGGGTAGGATGATTTTGAGAGGAAAATAAGGACCCTTGACACTTTTTCCAATATTTTTCACATCATGGAATGAGTAGACTATAATAGGACCAAATTATAACATTACCTTAATTTTATCAAAATAACCTTAAAATGTGCTAATAAGACCTTGCAAAGACCATTTGAATACTTTACAACGTACAAAATAGCTATGAAAAAGGTTTTTTTGACATGCCCAGTCAAGTTTCAAATAATAAGGGTTGGACTTTTGACTTGGGGGTAAAAAAGGGTCAACAAATAGGGATCCTCTATTATGTGAAAGTAAAATTGTGTCCCACTCCTATAATTATGGTCAATCCAAAAAGTAATTTATCTCCCACTTCCATGTACACCCAAAGTGCTAGTGGACCTTCTTTTGACTAAGACTAAAACCCATTAATAACTTATCCTCACCTGTAATTTTTATCCACTGTCATTTTGGAAATCATTATTAAGTTATCACATGGGCATTAAGATAAATGTGGTGCCCTATGGCACCTAATCAACATGAATAATCATTAAGACTCCTCACTAAGGTGAATATTACCTCCAAATCATTCTCCTTTGGTTGAGAATAACTCAAATCCTATGAGTTTATTTGATGGTACTCCTTCCACTTATTCTTTCAAATATTATTCATCTCCCACTCTATAACTCAAGTGTTTTTATCCTATGTAAATCCTTCCCACTACACCAAATATCTATTATAGCTTCCTTACCTCAAGTACATTATCTTCTTATCTATAATTTGTAATATATTTTCCTTATGCTTCTTTAGAACTTATTCATGCCATTTTATCTCTTCATCTTCTTCCCCTTCATCATCTTATACATGGAAATCATACAAATATAAAACATTAAATACTAGAAAGATATCAAACTCTTGTGTCAAAAATTAATTCATAAGCATTGTCATTGATCTTTTTCACAATTATACATTGGCCAATCTTCTTATAATTTAGCTTGTTGTATGTGCCTATTGGAAACCTTTACTTACTCAATTAAACCAATACTAAATCTGCTTCTTCAAATAATTTTGATCTCCTCTTGACATCAAATACAATTTTTTACTTCTCATTACATTCACGCAACCTTATCCTTAATAATTATTATAATTATTTTTATGCTCTACAAATATCTTTGCATCATCACTTACTCTTTTTTAAATTGGTAACTATACTAAATCTAAAACTCTAATGGAATTTCTCCCATAAAACACCAAAAAATGGTGATTTTCTTATTGAACTATTCACTAAATTATTATATGAAAACTCAACTTGTGGTAAAGCTAAATCCCATTACTTGGGCTTCTCTCCAACTATGCATATCAAAAAATTCATCAAGCTCATATTCAAAACTTCTATCTTCCAATCTATTTTTAGGTTGTATACACTAATGAATTGTAGTTTTCTACCCAAATTCATCCAAATAGTCCTCCAAAAAAGACTTAGAAACTTGGTATCCATATCCAATGTAATTGTTCTTAGAATACCTTATAGTCTCACAACATCTCTAAAGAACAATTCTATAATTATAGTGGCATAAGTGATTTTCTTACATGAAATAAAATTAACCATCTTGTAAATACATATACAACAAAAAATATTGATTCATTACCTCTTTGTGTGTTTGGTAATCCTAACACAAAATCCATACTTAAATACGTCCATGGTTCTCTTTGAACTGGTAATGGTATATGCAATCATATGTTGTATGCATGTCCTTTATCTTCTTGACATATCCTACATATTGAAACATATATTTTCACATCCCTTTTCATCTTTGGCCAAGAATACTTATACCAATTTTTTTATCCTATCCTTACAAAAATTTCCACCCAAACCACCACTATGAAACTCTCTTCTAATGTTGTCTCTCAAAGACCCAACTGGAATCCACAATTACCTTCCCTTGAAGAGATAACAATCTTAAATAAGATATTAATCATTAATAGTACATGCATATATTATTAATGGATTGTTTCACTTCTCAAATATATTTCCAAAATATGTATCAATATCATTAAAATCTTTAATAAACTCAAGTCCAACTACTTCACTCACCATAGTAGTTATTAAACCCACTCTCCTATTCATAATATCCACTACCTGATTCTACTTTCTTGATTTCTGTTTCAACACACAACTTTATCCATGTAATAAAGACACCTACCTTGGATGCTTACTATTAAACTTATTTTGAGTATTCACATAATTAAAAGCCTAATGATCAATATGTAATAGAAACTCCTTAGGCACTAGTTAATGCCTTTAATGTCTCAATGCTTATACAATGGCATAAAACACATCATATGTAGAGTAATTTTTTACCTCACTCAAATTATCACTTAAATGAGATATTGGCATCGCTTATTGGATTAACACAATAGTAATTCACACATGTGAAGCATCACAATCTACTTCAAACACTTTTTTAAAATTAGGTAATTTTAAAATAGGATTTTTTTTAATCTTGTTTTTTAATTTGACACAAATTTTTTTGTTGTTTCCCTCATCCATACTAATTATTTTCCTTCTATACAATACATTATGGGTGCAATAATACTACTAAAATTCTTAATGAAATTTATATTAATATTTTTGAATCCATGAAAAATTCTTACCTCTGTGATGCTCTTTGGAATAGACCACTTAGTAATTTCCTTCACATTTTCTTCATCCATTCTAACACCATCTCCTAGAACTATAAATACCAAGAATACCAAACTATCTTACATAAAGATGCACTTCTTCAAATTTGCATATATTTTATCCTTCTTTAACACTTATTATAACATTATCAAGTGTTTTAAATGATCTTATTTAGTCTTACTTAATATCAAAATAAACCACCATAAACTTACCAATGTAATCCCATAACACTATGTTCATCATCCTCATGAATGTGCTATGTGTATTAGATAGCCTTAATGGCATCAACAACCACTCATATAGGCCATATCTAGTCTTGAATGATTTCTTGCATTCATCTCCTTCATAAATATAGATTTGGTATTAGCCACTGCTTAAATCAATCTTTGTTAAATCCTTTGGTCTTATAAGAACATCGATCATATCATCTAAATGGGGTATAGGAAATCTATACTTGATGATAATACTATTTATTAATCTACTATTCATGCACATTATCCATCCAATATATTTATTTTGATTCAACAATGCCAATGTTGTAAAAGGGATTAAGCTCTCTCATACCATCCCATTTCTCACCAACTTAGTAATTTTCTTGTTTAATTTTACATGTTCTATTAGGTGCATCCTATATGGTTCTTGATTGGGTAGAGATGATCTTAGAATCAAGTTAATGTGATGGTAAATGCCCCTTTTCAATGGTAAACCATCTAGTATCTCATTAGGTATTACATATACATATGCTTACAATACTTATGTTACTTCTACTATAATATTCACCACTTTTTGCCTGTATCTCTTACTATCAAGGCATAATAACAATTGGCCTCCTTCATGTTATTGACAAAATCCTTTGTGGAAAACATTATCTTTGCTTGTATTTTTTCCTTTATAGGTAGTAATAATACCTTTGTACCATCTTTTAGGATTATGCAGGTGTTATTTTCTCCATCATGAATTACTTTCCTATTAAATTTCTGAGGTGTTCCCAAAATCACATGGCATGCATAAATAAGGAGAACATCATACCATAATTCATCCTTATAAGTTTTTCCTATAAAAAACTTAACAAAACACCTCTTATCTATAGTGACTTCAATCCCTTTTTTAAACCATGGAATATTATAGGGATTAGGATGCCTTTCACAATGTAATCCTAGTTTTCCTACCATTTCATTAGAAACCATATTATCATAAATACCTCCTTAAATGATTACTTTACATACCTTTCCTCCTAAAATACACATTGTTTGGAAAATTTTAATTCACATCCATGCATTTCCCCTTTTTTCTCTAGTTATTTCATTAGAGCAATCATGGTTTCACTCATCATACATTTTTCTCCATCATCTATTGATGTAACTTTGGTAGCTAGATCTTTTGTATCCACTTCAACCAAGTTCACTCTTGGATGATATTCTTGCATATTTTATATCCCATGATAATGATGACACTCATAGGATCTATATCCTTCTTTTCCACATCTGTAACAAATTATACCTCTAGGTTGGTTTGTAAACTAGCCTCTATCACCACCATAAGATCTTCCTCTTTAGAATCTTATTCCTCTTTGTTGATATTAGAATCCTTGTATATTATCTTCTCTCTTCTCTACACCACATGTTTGTTATCCTCTTGTAAGATTGCATCCACCTCTAGTGGTATTGAAACCACATCTTCTCATTATTGAAGTTGATGGTCCTCTCCTTGGACCATTTATTTTTTTGAAGGCTTGCCTATTTATTTCCTCAGCTTTTAAGGATAATTGATAAGCCTCTTCTATACAAAGTATCCTATGCATGCTTAATTCATATCAAATGGATATTTTAAACCCATTTGTGTACCTTGTAGCCATTTGTTTAGGAGTCTCATTATGCTCCAATCTTATTGATATCTTGTAGAATTTATCAGTGTAATATTTTACACTATAATCCTTTTGTCTCAATTTTTGGAAACATCTATAGAGGATTTATACATAATCTATATGAAATAATTCCTCCTTCAGATTATTATTCATCTTATTCCATGTGCTTAGCTTTTTCTTGTTCTTTCTTTAGATCTCTTTTTTTAGGTGATCCCACCAAATCATGACATGAACCTTTAACATGGTGCATGAAAATTTCACCTTCTTTTCTTCTGGTATTGTCTTCCACTCAAAGACTCTCTCTATGCTATTCAATTAGTGTATCCTATCCTCTAGTTTTAATCTCCCCCCATAGTTTGAAACATTAACAATAAATCCATAATTCCTTCCATCTAAGGATCTAATAATTATTTCTTCCATGGATAGTGGCTCTTTTTGAAATTCTTCTTCATGGACTACTTCTTCAGTATCATGTTCTAGTTATCCTCTTAATTGAGTGGTAATAATTTTAGTTAGTAGTTATATTTGCCTCTGTATCTCTTATATATTCCTATTTATATGAGTAATAACTCCTCCTATTCCTTATCTTCTTTCCATCTCTTTTACCTACAATAAACTCTCTGTAAGATTCTAACTTCCTCTGATAGCATTTGATGTGCTTATAATTAATCTAATAAGAATGCCTAATTAAAGGATTAAATAATAGAAAAGAACAAAAACACTCAATATACTATGAAACTCACAAATCACAAAAATCTCTTCATATATCTCTCACAAAAAATCTCCTTACATGCTCTCATTACCAACTTAGTACAAACTCTCCTTGAATGAAAAACACACAAGGCACTATGGCATACAACTCTCACTACCACACTTTTATTCAACTCAACTCTTTCTTCAATACAAAGCATTCAAGCCACTATGTCTCATAAAAGGATCTCAAATACTTTATATAAAAATATCTTAAAAAATACCAAATATTGAAATATATGAACTAGCCTTATAATCAGGCCACCCTCATCATGGAGTCAATAGAGTCAAAGATAAAGGTATCCCAAGGACAAAAAAACACCAACCTCCATATGGAGGTGATAATTAAAAAATTCAAAAGTTTCATCTAAGAAAATGTGCCATTCCTCACATGGTAAGAGACAAAACTAATTATGATGGTATTTTTCATGTGCCTAACTTTATATAGGGCCCCTCCATTATGTGAAATTCAAATGATGTCCCACTCCTACAATTATGGTCAATCAGAAAAGAAATTTGTCTCCACTTACACGTGCACCCAAAAAGCTAGTGGACCTTCTTTTGACTAAGACCAAAACCAATTATATCTTTTACCCAATTGAAATTTTGATCCACTCTCATAATAAAAATAAAAATTAAGTCCCCACATGAGCCTTAGGAGAAATGTGTCTCCCCATGCCACCTAGTCAACATGAATATTGATCAAGACACCTCATTAAGGTGAATAGTCCCTCCACATCATATTTTATCTTTCTAAGGAGACCATTAAGAGGATTTTTTATTTTAATATATAAAAATACACACATCAAAGATTTTTTGAAGATAAATATAATAGTATTAAAACTATTCCTAGATAGTATAAGTAATGAAAACTAAGATTTTAAATGATTTTATCTATCTAATTTTTTTATGGCTAGACTGAATTAAAATAATGGTAAAAATAAATATAATTCTATCAATAGAATAACTTACATATTTATTTTATTTTTTCTATGCTAATTTTTAGAACCATAACTATTTTTGATTAATTTTTCAAAATTTAACATCCACATAAGAAGATCCAATCTACTCTTAAAAACCTATAAAATTACAAGTATTAAATGCCATAAAAGGTATTATGATACACATATAATCTTCCAAAATATATAAAACATTTATAAATAAATAATTAAATAAAAAACCCATAACTTTTATTTTTATTAAAGCCCCAAAATTCAAGACAACATAATTATGTTTAATTTATAAACATAGGATTAATTGACTCTCACCCATTAACTAAAATTTACATAGAATATATTCTCAAAATGATTTGAATAAATTAATCTCAATAATTCAATTTCAAATGAACCAAATTTGTAAATAAAAAATACAAAATAAATCATGTGCAACCCTCTTAATTTATGGGGCATGTTTTTAATTACTATTTTACCTAATTAAGAAAACTAAATATTAAATTAAATTAAATTAAATTAAAATTTGTTCCAAAGTAAAGGATGGAGGATCTACTAAAGGACTAAGAGAAGGATCTTGACTTGATGGAGGTCTTGCTAGTAGATTTACTAGAAGAGGTGGACTTGCCAAAGGAAGAGGTTTTTCTAGAGGAGGATGAGATAATAGATGAGGAGCTATTAGATGAGGAGTTGATAGAAGAGGAGGAACATGAGGCACTACTAGAGGAAGCTATGAAGGATTGGTGGAAAAGATCAGGATCCATAAAGGGTCAGAGGTGGACCTCAGTAAATGCCTTAAACTATTTATAGACCTTAGAAGGAATGTAGCTTGGGTTATTCATGAAAATAATAACCTTCATGTAGAAGCAGATCTTTGGCACAATATTTAGGTGGTGAAGGAGATAGGGATGGATCTTCCTCTTTCCCCTTAGAATCTATGCCATAATGTTAATGGCACTTCCCTGAGAAGTCCCTCTTTGGGAAAACCTAAAGTTGAGATTATAGCTACAACCATGTCTAAGTTTGGTAGTGGATATGAAGTGATAGAATTATTTTAAAAACCCATTTTATTTCCTTTATTTTGGAAGGATGTGGTTGGCATAGTGTTTGCTCTAATTTAGGAATTCTAGGTGGACAACTAGATAATTATGATTTACTTTGTGATGGAGAGTTCTATGTAAAGGATGTAAAGCTACCAACAATTAGGTTTGACAAGATTTTTTTATAATTGGAAAGAATTTGGCCATCTCATCCTCTAATGGGTAAACATATTTTAGACCTAGGTATCTCAATGGCTAAAACCATGACCCTAAATCAAATTTTAAGAGAATAGGCCTTTGGATGGTTTACCTTTATGCCCACTCTTAACTCAGAGCATTCGGCTTTATTCATCATTTCTCTAGAAAAGGCTAAGTGATGGTTTTGGAAACAACTCTAGGGTACTACAGCCTTTATCTTATAGTTTGATGACAATGTAATTCTCTACGTATGCCAAGATTATTGTGTTAAAATTTCTAATAAAAGAGTCCTAGCAACATTATCTCTGGCTATGGAATTTTTTCTTATAATAGTGGGCTGGGAGCTTAGGGATTTTTATTGATTTTTTTTCATTTTTGATCTTGGAGGGATGGTGAGTGGTTTTTTATATCATACATGTAATAGGATTCCCAATTTTACCTCTTTATACTACCCTACTTGGTTGGTTTACAAAGTTGTTTTTTATATATTGAGCAAATATGATTTTAATCTCTCCTTAGCTTGGCTCATTAATGTCTCTCTCTAGTTTTTAACCCATAGAATGACCCTGGGTTTGACCCTGACACCTCCAAGATAGACTACCAAAATAAAATATGATGTGGAAAAGTGGGTCATGTCTATTCTAAGATGTTACCTTTGGGTCATAGTTTTCTATAGTGGTTGGTCTTTTAACCCCTAGACTATTTTGACTTCTACATGGAGGGCTAATGTGGCCAAGAGGATCTTCATTTATTTTTATATTGGATTCATAAATTATTGGTCTCTTGGTTGGACTGAGTTATTAGACTTTACCCCTAATAATTTTAAATTCTCATCTAACCACTTTTGTATGATAAATTATAGTCACATCCACCATAGTGGACTCAGATATCTATGTTTTAGAACATTGATTTTATAAATACTTATGGATGCTCAATTTTTTTTTGAAGTTGTGGATTTTAAAATTGCATGCTTTCACCTCCTCTTTTGTTCATATGATAGACCCCCTATTGGGCTTGTATTATTTGGAAACTAGAAAATGGATTGTTAGTGTTAGTAGTAATTGGTTTTGGACTAATTTGACTTCTCTATTAGGATTAGAGTCCAAGTTTTTAATTCCAAAATTTATATTCATATTTTTTGATGATTGCTACCTTACCTACCTTGGGCTCAATCATTTAGTTTTAAAAAATTGGATGTTTAAAATGACCTTTTTTACAAGTTTTGTTTATCTAAAAAAATCTAGTCTTACTCACTTTCTTGGGAAAGTATGTCATCACACCTACTTGATGAACATAGGCCCTTAGATTTAAAATCTTGGGTGATGGAATATTTCATGAATGTAAAAATGTTATCTATATTGGTGGTTTTAATTTTGGGTTTACTACCTCGCTCAACCCATTCCACCCTAGGGCCCTCACTGGCCAAGTTCTCTAAGGACCAATCAGGATTACATTTTTAGTCTTGATGATTTGAACATTCATTTGGTGTTTTAATTTTTTACTTGGATCCCCTTGGGGCTCTTACTCTAATTCTTGACTATGTGTGGGGACTTTGGTCCCCTTATGCTAAGGTTAAAAATGTTCTACCCCTTTCTTCTTATTGAGCTTTGTCAAGACATGAAAATCAAATGTGTGAATGTCTCAAGAGGTGGAATACTTATTCATATTATTAGACTTATGTTCTTTACCTTGCTTCTTGTTGAGGTTTTCATGTCTAAGAATTTTAGATGGAAGATAAATCCCCTCACTACATTTGTATTGTATGAAGGATGTGCCAAAGGATTGGACATTTTTTTAACAATATAGATCCCCATGGGGGTCCTTTATCATTTTTATAATTCTCTTTGGTAACCTTATCTCCCTTGTGTCAAGGAAAAAATGATTTGTTCTTTGCTTCTTGTTGAGCTATGCTAGGATGTGATTCTTAGAGGATAGATAAACCCTCTAACTATTACCCTATCATATGAAGACTGTAAAGATGACCCCACTAGTGGAAGACATCTCTCACAGGTGGACCTCCTAGTGTGCAGTGCCCTTCATGAAAACATGATTAATGGGAATTACCCCTTGAGATATAATTTATAGTTTTGCCTTGGTTTTGGTTTCTAGTTGTTTGTTCTCAGAGTGACCCTATAGTTCTTTTTTGTTTTGATCCTTGGCCCTATTGATGGCATATTTAACCTACTATACTACACATTAGTGTTTTAGGTCCCTTAAAAATTGGATTTAACCCTATAAAATAAATAAAATTATTCACAAAATAAAATTATTTATGATGCTTTCAGTAACTGATTACAAACATTTAACAATTAAATTTTCCTTAGTTTTTTAATCCATTCAATAAAAACTTAAACCTATTGTGGTATATCTTAAATATTATATTTTATTAAATTTTTACTCATAATATAAACCTATTTTGAGGGTGTGGCCATGATTTAAACCAAAACTTACACTAAAATATTCATAGTTTTCCATAAATAATCTAAATTAAATTGAAAGTAGATAATTATGTTTAAATTTGTAAAATTAATATGTGGGTGAGTTGGTAAAGTGTCTTGGTTATTTCAATCCCCACCCATATTCAAATTTCATTACGTATCTGAAGCT
The DNA here is from genome assembly GCA_037957365.1 of Torreya grandis. Lineage (NCBI taxonomy): Eukaryota > Viridiplantae > Streptophyta > Pinopsida > Cupressales > Taxaceae > Torreya > Torreya grandis. Next base: position 697,975 of record JARHVA010003318.1, on the reverse strand, counting down.
AGATGTGGCCATCATTGGTATTCTCAAGTTAATTATGGCCATTATGGGTATTCTCAAGTCAATTGTGGTAGTTTTTGGTATTCTCAAGTCAATTATGGCCATTAATTGGTACTATTGGGTTAGTTGTGTTAATTTTTAGTATATATGGCACTTGTAATAGATGATCACTTGGAAATGTGAACCCTTATCATATCCTAGACTGGTTCATAACTCTAGTCAAAAGTGAATACCAATAAAAAAGATTTCTTTTATAAAAAATAAAGATAAATAAAATAAATTATTTCCAAAAATTAAATACCATAAAAATACAAATCTCATGACAAAAAATATATTTGTATAGATATTATATCTCACCTAATTTAAACTACATTAATTTTTAGGTTAACCCTACTAATAAAATAGGTTAGTCACTTACAAATGTTTTATTTACTTGTGCCTAAATTTATTCATGTATTATGTAGCACATGTAACAAATTTTATCAACCACTTAATTAAAGAGTTTATTAAAAGTGGGAAATGTATATTAATAAATTAATTATTCCACTTATCTATAAAAGAAGGGGATCTCCCTTAGTTTTAGTTTGGATATGAAGTGAGAGGTGTGATTTTATTTTTCTTATACCTTTGTGTAAACCATGGGATAAAGATGTAACTTTTATACCTAATCTCTTATATTATATTTATTATTAATTTTTATTATCTATATTTTTGTTATAGTTTTATCATAGTCAATCTTTTATTTTAAAAAAGATAATAAAATTCATTAATATTATTTTAGATAGATTTGTAGAAGTATTTCTCCTCCCAAACATCCTTCTTCCTTTTATTATTATCATCTTTTATCATAATAATATTTAGTATAATAACCATACAAAAAATAATTATTTTTTTCTCAAACCTTTATGCCCTTCATATTTTATCTTCCCTTATTTTTCTCATGCCATGTGTCCCTTTTCATGAGACAGTAGTTTCAATTCCTTTTTGTTTATTATTTTTATTTTTAAGTTGGTTACTATATAATGTATTTTTTAATTTTTAATTTTTAATTAGTAAACTCTTACTCTATGAATATGATAAATAAAGTAATAAAATAAAATTTATAGATAAACAAAACAACATGGTGATGTGAAAAACATATTATCCCTTAATAACTTCTTGTTTTTAAATATTTTATTCTTTTTATCATCATAATTTTGATTTTACCATTCCTCATACTACCTAAAAAAAATTACATCAAAACTATTATCAACAGATATATCATTATCATCATATATTTAATAAAATAAACACTTAATTAATTAATAATAATTAGGTAAAAGAAATGATATCATATTTTCAAAGAATGAAAAATTAATGAATTCAAAAATACATTTAATTATAATTGAATTGTTATAATTATTTAATTAGGAACCAAAAATTATCTGAATGTCATAACATGAGTCTTAAAATTAACACATGGTAAATTCAATCTAAATTATCTTGCAACATAACAAGTTAGAAAAAAATATTTTTTAAAAGTATTTAAAAAAATATTTAACTATTTTCATTTTTTTCACATCCTATATATATTTAATTTTGTTCATGAATACTTGATAATGCTGGTTTTGGCCCACTTTAACTTTAATTTACTTGAGCACTTAAGCAGGCCCTATTTTGGCACATCACTTTATCTTAAATACTTATATGGACCTTATAATTTACTTTTTATAGCTATATAAATATTATTAATCACTAAAAGTATATATAATAATATGTGTAGACATTAAAATATTTATAATTGAGTGTCACCCTTTATAGTAAAAAAATTGACCCATATGGGACATGACTAGTTAGTTAACACTATCCTTATGGGCTGATCTTATCTTTTGCCTTCTGTAATAACTAGTTTTCAAATTTAATACCTCCATTATAATATGGTCCATATTTTAAGGATATGTGACATGAGTTTTAATACTTTGGATTGCTATAAAGGCACATTTAAATCACATATTATCTCACTTGGGATTTTAAATATTGAGGTATACTTACACTAGTATAGATTGATAAAAACTTCCTAATTGTTAATAAATTTGATTCTATTCACTTGGAGTAGTATTTACAAAATTCAATGCCTTATTATTTCCAGGTCAATCAAAGAATTATTAAGTATTCAATCCATATCTATATCCACACATGTACCAAAAGAAGCACAATTTCACTAAGCACTATAAGTGGGAGAACTATGTGGGATAGAATTCTTTCTTTAGATTATTGGATATGTAGATAGTGGTAAATAATCATGGGGTGATTGGGTAATATAAATCCATTACATTATCCATCTCATTTTTCATATTTTAAGCTATTTCAAACCCTATTAGGGTTCTAAATTTTAATAAGTCATTTGTGGGTTATTCACACATAGTCAAACATCAAAATTTATCACACATGCATATTTTAAGCTAATATATGTGACTATACCATCATATTCTTCTTTATCCACATAGGTCTATATATAACCATATATGAAAGTAGTGGTAGTTGATATTGTCCTATTGTAGTTAGTTTTGTCCTAGAATAATAAAGTTCATGTTTCAATTTTACATGCATAATCACATATGATTGGGCATTTAAATTTATCTCTTATTCATGTATAGTTAACATAAAAACAAAAAATAAGTCTTATTGTGTTTCTCATAATTAGCTTATTTCATTCATTCAAGAATTGTAAAATTTAGTAGTTTAATTTCATTCTACTTGTTTCACATTATTTTACAACATTTTCTAACCTTTCACTCACTTGATCTTAAATATATTTAAAAATTCAATTAATTCCAAATTATAATTAAACATATTAGTGAACTTCCAAATTATATTCAAGAATTGATTTAAAAAAAATTATCTTAGGGTTTAGTTAGATTACTAAGCATATAACATTAAAATAACATTTTTTAAACATTTGATCTAATATCTAAACCTAAAAAAACTTGATTTCAAACTTATATTTTATATTTGACAATAAAAAAACTTTATTTTTACACCAGATTTTTATGTAATTTAATAATTTCATTACCCAAATTTTTTTTTATAAGACAAATTTTAAGTCTTCTATTGTTTTGTTCTGAATTTGTAAAAATTGCAAGGTTATAATGGATAAACCTTTTTTATTAAATATTTCCTAGTTTTCATTAAATGTCTTATTCCTATTTTAAGTAATATCATTTTACCCATGTAATAAAATTAATAAAATATAATAAATATCACACAACTAATAAATAATCTCAATACCTTTTAAATGATCCTCCTCTTAAGTATCAAGGTTATCAAAAGTACCATCACATCACATTAATCTCCCAAAACTTATAATAAATAAATAATTTCATGTTTTTAATACATGAAGAGGTAGGACACACAATTAGGAAGGAAAACAACATGTCCTTCCTCAACCCCATTCATGATATAAGTAGACCTCTTATAGGTCTTTTCCACTAGGTATTATAGGTATTATTTAATATAATTTAGTCACTTTATTACAATTTTAAACTAAAAAATATTTAAAACCTTAAAACATAATGACTTCAATCTAATGTAAAAGGTTTACAAGGGTATTCTTACCTTACACTAGGTTTGTTTTACAATACCAATCAGATTAGGCCTTTACAATAAGACATATGATTTGAAACCTTATTTAATGAATGATATTGTTATATATATATGTTTAAATCAAATATTTAATATCACAATAAATTTTAAACAACAATTCCTATAATTTATAAACCTTTATTTGCACCCAAACTTTACTTTTGCCAAAATAGGCTACTATGCCTAATTTTTCGTGTAAAAACCTCAGTCAACAATAACTTAAATTTTATATATTTTAAAATAATAAAATTTATTTAATATATTTATAACTATATTAAATCACTCACATAGTTTCATATTATTTTAATATATCTTTTACAAGATATGCCTCTTTTAGTCTTTCCAAAAGAGGGGTTTAGGCTTGTGCTTATGTCTATAGAAAACTCAGTCATGAATATATTATTGTGTATGGATAGTAAAAATATTAAATGATTTTAAACACTTAAAAAACACCATCCTTAATATTTCCACAAAGTTTCATAATTATTTGATGAATATATTGGAAGATATTCAACTTTTGGTGGGCTTAAACCCTTCAAAAAGCCTTACTTATAGGCATGTTGACTGTGTTTTTTGTATAAATTTATCTATTGATAAAAAATTAATTTAAATCACTTTTAAAACATTTAAAACATTATATTATATAGTTATTAAAATTTTCATGATTTTTTCATGGCTAAATGTATATATATGGTGTTTGTTATACACAAAACCCTAGGCTACCTATACACAAGCTGATACCAATGGAATTATAAAGGATTTCAAAACTTAAATCATCTTGGGTTAGGTATTTAATTATATTTTAAAACTATTTTTTATAATTTATAATATTATACAATTAATAAAATGTACATATCATAGCTTATTTCTCAAACTGTAAAATTAAAACCTTGTTTACAAACCTCTATATTTCAAGAAATAACATAAAAGATTGAAATAATGATCAAATAAAAATTGGATAATGTTAAATTAATTTCAAATATTCATTAATACAAAAATTAACATCACAAAATCCTATTATTTATTCATGTTTCTTATAAAATTTCTTCCAAACTTTTATCACTCATGTTAGGCTTCTTCATCAGACCTAAAGACCTTCCTTTTCCTCCACTAACTTTCAGACTTTATCATATCCTACATTCTTATTCTGTTTTCCTGATGAATCTTTTACTTCTTAAATCCTTATCACCTCTAACTAAATTTTTATACTATTTTTGGTCATATTTCAAGACCAAATATCTCTCCATAATCTTTATTATACATGTTTATGTTAGTCATATTCTAATGTTAGAGGCTTATAAAGTTAATGTACACTGAAGGGAGGACCAAAATACATTCAAAAATTGTAAATATACCCAATTAATCCCTTATAAAGGATAAATTCATTAAATACATGATAAAACATCCTAAATTTTTAGAAACAAATCTAAATTTCCCAATTTAGTATACAAATTAGGAATCGTATTAAATGATTACCAATTAGATTCCAAATGTCTTTAAAACATCTTAACGAGTATTAAAATATTAGTAACACTTAAACATGACCGTTAAAAAAGATGAAATGAGGTATTTTAAAGATCCTTATTGACACTCTATAGCTTATAAGTTAATTTATTGACATATCAACAACTATTGACATTCTTTTGATGATGTTCCTACATCATACTCCCCAAGTAGGAAAATTTGAGATCAAAATAAAATTATATTTATTTATATTTTTCAATTTTTTTGGTACCTTGATTTTTTCAACTCCATGATTTGTCTTTTATTCACCTTATTTTTATATATCTTTATTGTCTTCGTTAGATTCATCCTTCCATGCTCCTTCATTCTCTTCTTCATAGATGTTTTGTAGAAAGTTGATCGGATATTTCTTAATGTATAATAACCTTAAATAATATTCTCACTCTTTTTTACCTTGTAATATACTACTCTTATCTTCAATACATTCATAATTTCCTTGGTTTAAGATCTCTAATAGCCCAACTTATGCCTTTTTGATATCTTCATCATCTCCTATGAGGTCTAAAGAATTCTATTTTTGTATTATTTATATCTATATTATCTCTTCATCTTCATTGTGTTCTTCCATTTCTTAATTTTTAGCTTTACTTTCTTCTTCATAAGGTATTTCAAGTTATATCATATCCTATTCTTAGTGTTTGTCATCATCATGTGTCAAGTTAGAGATGTATTCATGTTGCATCTCTATCTTCATAAGCACTTTGTTAGGTGTTTTGCCTTCAATTATTATATATAATAACCCAAATTATTATTTATTCAAAGCAACTCTTAAATGCCTTCATCTCATCAACATGTAAATATGCATGCATATAATTGAAAACAACATTAAAAATAAAAACATGAGGCCATATAGCCTATTAAAATGCTTATTAATTATTATTTCATTCTTTCTTATCTCATTTATTTAATGATATATTTTTTATTATTAAGCATCTTCTTATTATTCTCCTAACATCACTCCTTTTGGATAACAATTTTTTATCTTTTCATGCTCTCATGACATGTTCATGAATAACGTGTCCTCCTTAACCTTTTCAATGTTTTAGAGCTCAAATTATGACTCTTATTCATAAAATTTATTACTTGCATTCACACATTCAAATAAATTATTAGAATAAAAGTATTGAAGCCTTATTTCCTCTCCAAGTGTCTTCTTGGGTTGATTTTCTATCACCCTTATCATATTTTTCCACTTTATAGTTTCTTGTTACTTATTTCTTCACTTATTCAGTAGCTTCAGAGGCTAATTCACCTTCTTTATCAATATCCAACCATAGTATTTGATTTTTTCCACTTACATGTGCTATGTAATGAGCCTCATCTCCTCTATCATTTTCTTTAACTCATTTATTTCTTATTCCTTCATTACTTTTGCTTTCTCTTTCCTCATCTAGTTATTTTCTTTTTGTATTCCTTATATTTGTATTCTACTTCTATTATTCCTATAATAAGTCTTTTTCACCTTGTTATATCAAGTTTGTTTCACCTTGTTTTGTCTCACCATAGGTTATATCCTCTACCTATTTTGTTGACACTTTTTCTAAGTCTTTTGCACCTTGAAACTACTTATTGAGACTTAATGTTCCTTTTCTCCTTACCTTATTAAGTCTAAATTAGATATAATACTACTTGAACTATATTAAAAAAAATTAATCAATCACCTTGAATCTTTTTGTCACCATAACTTTCTCTCATCTAAAACTATTTCCAAATAACTTTAACTAAGCTCTAATACCACTCTACTGCAAGTAGACCACTTCTAGGTCTCTTACACTAGGTATTATTTTATGTAATTTAGTCACTTGATTACTAGTTTAAATTAAAAACTAGTTAAAATATTCAAACATAATGAATTCAATACGATATAAAATATTTAAAAGGGTCTTATTACCTTACACTAGGTTTGTTCCATAATATCAATCTTGTTAGGCATTTACAACAAGACCTATGATTTGAAACCTTATTGAATTGATGTTATTTTTATATATGGATATTTACCTCAAATTATTCATATCATAATTAATGTAAATAAATTCTTACTATAGGTTACAAACATTTCTTTGCACCCAAACTTTACTTTTGTCAAAATACACTACTACACCTAATGAAACATGTATAAAAACTTAGTCAATAATAACTTAAATATTAGAGATTTTAAAATACTCAAACCAATTTAATATATTTATTATTACCCTTCAATCACCCACCTAAATTTTTTTATATGATTTAAATACACCATTTATATGACTCTTTTAGTGTTCTCAAAATAGGGGTTTGGGCTTGTATTTATGTCTTTAGAAAACTTAGTCATGAATATATTTTTATTCACATAATTTTGTCATCAATGTGAACCTGATGTCATTAATGTTAAAGTGTGTTATCATTTATGTCTAGATACATATGGTAAAGATGTATGGTAAGTGGTCTTTGAGGTATACATGAGTGAAGGTTGATGTCTAGGTAAGCAAGGATAATTGAGGAATCATCATGAGGTTGTTAAAAAATATCAATGGTCAAGGACTATTGATCAATGTTGTCTTTATTGTTGGAAGTCTTGTGTCAAGATTGGTTTTGCTCTAGTGATGGATAATCAAGGTAAGTTGTGAATTGATTGAGTCTTGTGGTGTAGTGAGAAGGTATGAGGATAAAATGCCTATTATTTTACATAAAGAGGTATGGTGTCATAGTGAGTTGGATGTTCTCAGGCATTTAAAGGATATAGAAGTTTGATATCAAGTAACTTTGAGGAGAAGGTAGATAATGAAGCTTAGTTTTGGTATGAAGAGTCATTGTGTAAAAGAATAATCTTTGTTACACAATGAGTTAAAGAGGTTTTAGAAGGATGTTTGAAATTTTTCAAATATGATAGTGATTATATGACATGAGAGTGAGATGATGATCATGTTAGTCATATTTTTAGAATAGAAAAAGATGCATGAAGGTCAAATCCTTGAGTAGCCTAAGACTAGTCATGGCATCTAGAGACCTTATTAGAAGTCTAAGTATGATGGATTTGTGATATAAGTAAAAATAGGCATGATTTATTGTATGAGGTTGATTTATCATAAAAAATAGGCATTGGATCACTTATGAGAGTTTCAAAGTGAAGTCTATAGGGGTAAGTACTCCAGTCCAAGTCCACAACTAGACTAGTTTTAGACCCTACCTGACCTAATAAGGTATCATTAGGTGTTGTCAAGGAAAATGAATAATTTTTTACATTATTTTAGCATGTGATATGTTTTGTGAGAATGTAAGTTATGCAGATATAATATGGAAAGAGGTTTGAAGGCCAGTTCAAGAACTAATGAGGTGTGAAGGCTCGTGTGTAAAAAATAAGATGGTGAGAACATGGCCTAATAAGGTACCAGGATCAGTTTACAAGGCATGTGTGATTAGGTGAGAATTGGAAATTTTATTCAAGTTATTTCAAGCATATTCATGATTTTTCAAGTCATGGTTTGTAAGAAAAGGCTTGAAGAGTGGTTTTAAGGTCTCTCAAGTCATAATGAAGAGTTGTCTACTCAAGAAGGTTTTTAAAGTGTTCACTGGTATGTGAATAATATACATTAGGACCTATTATTTTCATAGTATATATGTAAATTTCATGGTTAAAAGTTAAAAACAATATTTTCTATAATGAGAGGCTAAATTTTATGAAAGATTATTAAGACTAGAACATGGTTTAAACCCTCAAAGAACCCTAATAATGACCCAATGTGAAAGAAACTATTATAAAGTTCTCAAAATTAATTGGTATGGCTAATTAAGCTATTGAATCATGCATTAAACTCTCTGAGGAACCTCTAGGTGTGATTGGTTTGTTAGGTGAGTGAGTGGACCCCATAGAAAAGTGCTTATTTCTTGAAAATTTGTTGTAGCAAAAAGAGTTGACCATGTCAAACTATGAAAATAATTAGATGGATAATATTAATAATTTTATTTTATTTCCATTTTTGTTTATAATCATTTTATATCAACAAGTGTGTTAAACCAATCATGCAAGTTGACTTATCATGAAAAGGCCTAATGGTGGAAACAGTGAGGAAACCAGGTAGAGATAAGTAAGTGTTTAGGGATGTGTTATCATGGATTAGGTATGAGTAAAATAAAATGGATATATTTATCAATACCTTTAATATTTTTTAATATTATATATAATATTTTGATATCATTTTATATGACAAAATGTTGCTCAAAAGTTGACTTATCTAGTTTTGATTTGCATGTGAGGAGATAAGTCTAGGGATTGGTGTATATGTATAATATTTTCCATTATAATTTAGTTTTTTTTTTTTAATATATGTTTTTAATATATATAAGGTTAATATTAATACATTATTAGTACATTAATCTATTTACACATGTTGGAATTCAATGTCACCATGACTATGTTTGAAGGTAAACTAATAGATCTGGGTAAGCAAGTTATAGAGATGAGTTTGAGACCATATGCTATAAGTTAATGTATATAATGAACATAATATTTTTTTTTAAAATTTAATGACATATATTTTATTTTTATAATATGTGAATTTAGTTTAATAATTAATAACATTAAATTAAAAATGGCTTGTTTGGTTGAGTAAGGACTGTGAGAGAGGTCAACAAATTGGTCTGCAAGACCAATAGTTACCACTAGATCTTGTGATATTTTTTATTTAGGTTGTTAAAATGATGTTTTATTATAATTTTAATTAATTTTAATACCTTTGATGTGTTACTTTAGGTCTCATAAGTTTAATTTTCCATGACTGTGTTTTGAGGCAAGTTGGCAACTTTGAGTGGGCTATTTATAGAGAACATTTTGAGCCTATATAACATAAGTTGAAGAATATAATTAAATTTTTGATGACCCTAAGGTAATTATGTTTTTGAAAATTTTATTTTTTAACATGATTTTTTGTAAAAATTGTGTTTTTGCCCTAGTTTTTCAAGATAGATTTTTTTGGGTATGCATAGGCCTATTGTGAACAATGTTTTGAGAAGAGGTTCAAGTGGTGGTTGGACCTAAAAGTAATTATGGAAATAAATTTAAGTTGGATAAGATATATTTATGTTAAATACTAGGTTTTAATTATTATGGATTTTGCAACTATTCCAATAAATACAAAGTGTAACATGATCTAATGAATGCCTAATGGGATTAGGTAATCTTAAGGCCTAAAAAAGAAATTGGTATATTATGTTATGTCCAACCTAATGTATTTTTCGGTTCATGTTTATAATTTTTTTTAATAAACAAATTAAGTGTAATACAAGTGTTAATGTGTGTATTTATGACCAAGGTTTGCAATATCAAGTGACTTATATAAGAACAAGGACTAATTAGGCCTTTGAGTGTGAAAATGATAAGAGTGTGTGCAAGCAAATAAAATAACACATTAACGAGAATAAGGAGGTAATATACACCATTATATGGGTATATAGAGATATTAATGAATATCTAATATAACTTTTGAGTATTAAGATCAGGGTTATTTAACCTAATCAATCTTGAAGAGACCTAGTAGAGCGAAGAAACCTAGAGGTATCTTTGAGAGTAATGGAAGTGTGTGAAGAGCTGAAGAAGAGGACCATAATATATTGAATATTATAATAAGGAAAAATATGGAAATTAGAGGTCTACTTGTATGAGTGGGTTCTTGGTCAAGAGGTGGATGAATTGGTGCTGAGTCACTAAAGGAGTTGGTGTTTCCTTGCAAGTGGGTGCTTCAAGTTGAGTGGGTGATCAACTAAATTTGATTGATTTATAATAATGGTTGTCCAAGATATGGTCAGTGGTTTTTATTTCCCATGAGGGTTTACCATTTATATGATGTGTTCATGATTTTTATGTTTATAGTTTCATTATTATATTACTAGACTAATTGGTATTGCTCTTATGATGTTGCTGCTTGATGAATGATTACAAGATATATTGAAGTGAAAGTAAAAATTTATTAGGACATTGATTCATCCCCCCATCTCAGTCATTATGATTCCAAAAATTGGTTTCAAATCCTAGTCCTTTGATATAGACTTAATAATGTAAAGGTGATCATAAAAAGCACAAGACTAGGTTATGATCATGACAATGCTTATCATGATATTAATTATGGTATACTAAATAATGATGGTACTAGAAGAGTTGAATGAGAAGAAGAAGGATGAAAAAGTGAGTCATGATCAACTCATAAACTAAGGTGGGTTATTTTCTACTATAGAACATAAGTCAGATTTGAAAAAATATCAAGAGTATTCTTTACCAGTTTAGAAGGATTATGTAGAAGCCAAGTCAAAGGTCAAGCCTAATTTAAAATTCAAAACTAAAAGTACATTGAAGAATTTTTAGTATCATATGGAGATCTGTAAATCTCTTGAATTTGTATTTTTTTAGTTCCGTATGGAAGGGGTGACTCCATTAGGCTTCATGAAGACACTCATCAGTAAGTAGATGCTTGTTGCACTTTGACAGGTGTTATATGGTATGAACACATGTTGAATATTGTTGAGTATGGGATGGAAGTAATATATTTTGGCATGTTAAGAGGTAATTTTTTGGTATTTTGTTGTAGTTGTTCTTGATCTATGTTGGATCATGGTTGTGTAGTATTATATGATCTTTCTTTATTAAGTGGTTGTTTTGAGAATGATGTCTACATGAGACCAAGGAAAATTCAATTTATAATAAGTTATGTGGACATAGATAAACATATTGTATTGATAAGAATTTTCATAATTGATATGATCATGGAAGGCACATGTCCATATGTTTAAGGTGTTCAGGTGCATTAGAGGATTGAGTCTTGTCATGGCATGGAAAAAATATGAGAGTAGTGATATGATTGATATCTTCAAGGTATGTTTATTGAAAATTATCCTTTCTATTGATTAGTAATAAGTAATTGATATGAAGGAGCACCATGTGAAAACTGATCTTGAATAAGGTTTATATCAAAGGTGAATTAAGACAATTGATAGAGTACAAATCGTAGTGATTAAGTGCATGAAAGAGCTATCATGTTGAGGTTTGTGCCATAGTGGCTTGAGAAACATGAAGGAGAAATATTTATGCAAGAAAAACATATGAAATACCATATGAACGTGACAAGAGTAATCTCTACTCTAGTATGGAGGAATATATTATTCCATTTAAATAATATCTTTGATTATTGACAGACCTAATAGACATGGTGGAAAAGCATTGATTTCAGAGATGTTTTATAATCATAAGCATTGAGTGTGATTTCTCTAAGAATTTTAATATGAACTTTGGGTCATGTATCATAGGTATATATGCTTGATATTCCTTGGTTATGTGAGGTGAATGTGATCAAGCAATAAATAAGTTTGACTGATAATAAACTAGGTGTACATACATAATGATTAGTGATCTAATACAAGAAGGGTTATCATGATATAGATGGATCATATATGGATTATGAACATAAGAGGATGAATAAGGTGTATTTATGGTGTGAAAAAAAGGTTGAAGTTTCAGTCAAGCATAAAGGAAGTTCTAAGAAGAGATATCATTGGCTCAAGGGGAGCTAATCAAATAATTCATGAGATTCAATAATAGGTGTATAGTTTAGAGAATATATGTAGAATCATGAAGATAAGTTGGATGTGTATGAATATTAAACAAGAAAATGAAGTTGGATATTCATCTCTAAGGCATCAATGTACATAAAGGAAGGTAAATAGTCCTATATACCTGAGTCATTTGAATAATATCTTTGAGAGATAAAAATAAATGAGATAGCCTAACGGTTTTGAGTCACAACAATCATGTCAAGGATAAGATGTATGGTCTTGTGATCATAGCTCATTTCAAGATTATGATTGATATAAGGGGGAGATTGGTAGCTCTATGTTCTTTTGTAGTTTATGATAATATTTTTCAAATAAGTAGAATTAATGGTTCCAAGAATTGTAGTGTGTATGATCCTTTGTCATTAATGTCAAATGGGGAGAAAAGTTCATGGAAAAGACTAGTTTTGTAATGTGTTTTGCCATCAATGACAAAGGGGGGTTTTCTTTTAAAAATTTCTCATTGATGTCAATATGATGTCATTAATGTCAAAGTGTGTTGTCATTGATTTCTAGATACATGTGGTAAAGATGCTTGGTGAGTGGTCTTTGACGTATGTATGAGTGAAGATCAATGTCTAGGTAAGCAAGGATAGTTGAGGCATCAACATAAGGCTGTAAAAATGATCAATGCTCATGGATTATTGCTTAGTATTTTATTTTTTATTTGAAGGTTTGTGTTAATATTGGTGTTTCTCTAGTGAAGGATAATCAAGGTAAGTTATCAAGTGCTTGTGCCATGTGGTGTATTGAGAAGGTATGAGCATAGGATGCCTTGTATTTTGCATAAATAGGTATGGTGTCATAGTTATTTTGATGTTATTAGGATTGTAAAGGATATAAATTTTTTATGTCAACTATATTTGAGGAAAAGGTGGTTTCTGAAGCTTAGTTATGGTATGAAGAGTCTTTGTGTAAAGGCAAAAATTGGTTGCAAGATGAGTTAAGGTTGTATAAGGATGTTTGAATTTTTTAAAACATGAGAGTGATTATATGAAATGAGAGTGAGATTATGAGAATGATATTGAGGTGTTGAGAACATGAAAAGAGGTATGAAGGTCGAATGTTTGAGTAGTCTATGACTAGTCATTGCATGTAGAGACCGTATGATAAGGTATAAATATGAAAGGTATAAATATGATGGATCACTAAGATAAGTTCAAAATGGAATGGGATATTGTTTAATGTTTCCTTAAAATACATAAAATACATTTTATAACTCAATATAATTTCAAAGTGAATTATACAGGGGTAAGTACTTCAATCTAAGTTTACAATTAGACTAGTTCTAGACCTTGCTTAACCTAATGAGGTGTAATGAGGTGTTGTCAAGGAAAATTAAGTAGGTTTTAAATTATTTGAGAATTTAATATTATATTTTAGCATGTAATTGAGGTAAAAATCACATGAAAATAGGTTTTAAGGTTAGCTCAAGACCTAATGAGGTGTGAAGACTCAGGTGTAGAAAGCAAGATTGTGAGAGCATGGCCTAATGAGGTGTCATGGTCGGTTTCCAATGAATATGTGAGTAGGTGAGAATTTAAAAAGGTGATTAAATTTGTTTCAATAATATTCATGAATTTTTAATTCATTATTTGTAATAAAAGGCTTGAAGAGTGGTTTTAAGGTCTCTCAAGTACACATAATGAACAATTGTCTACCCAAGAAGGTTTATTAAGTATTCATTGGCATGTGAAGCATCTACATGAGGAACTATGATATTTATGGTATATGGGGAAGGGTTTTAGCTCAAATTTATAATAATTTTTTTATATAATAAGTAGATAATCTTTATGAATGATCATTAAGAATAGATGATGGTTTAAACCCTGAATGAACCCTAATAGTGACCCAATGTGGAAGAAATTGTTTTAAAGTAATAAAAATGGATTATTATGGATATCTAAGATATTTTAGTATGTATTAAACTCTCATAGGAATTTTTAGGTGTGAATTTTTTGTTAAGTGAGTGATTAGACCCTATAGAAAAGTGCTTGTTTCTTGGAAATTTGTTATAGTAGATAGAATTGACCAAGTCAAAGTATGAAAATAATTAGATGGAGAATATTAAGACTTGTATTTTATGTCCATGGTGTTTTTATATAATTTTATGTCTATTATGTTTTTTTAACTAGTCATGAAAGTTGACCTTTCATTAAAAGGCCTAATGGTGCAAATAATGAAGAAACCAGGCAGAAGTTAAGAAGTGTTTAGGAATGTGTTATCATAGATTAGGGATGAATCCAATTACATGGATATTTTTTTTAATATATGTAATAAATTTTAATATTGGATGGAATATTTGGGGATACTTGTATATGGAAAAAAATTTCTCATAAGTTGACTTATCTGGTTCTAATGTACCTATGAGGAGATAATTTTAGAGATTGGTAAATATGTTTAATATTTTACATTAGATCCCAATTTTTTTATACTTTAATTTGTTATAAATATATATAAGGTTAATATTAATTAATAAATATTATTTTAATGTGTCTACACATGTTTTTTTATTCAAAGTCACCATGATTGTGTTTTAAGGTAAACTAGCAAATTTGGGTAATCAAGTTACAAATATGAGTTTGAGACTCTATGATATGAATTAATGTTTATAATTCATATAATGTTGTTTTTGTGGAATTTAATTACATATACATTACTTTAATAATATTTGAAGTCAATTTAAGATGTAACATTGAAGCCAAAATGGCTTGTCTGGATGAGTAAGGACTGTGAGAGAGAAGGTCAATAAATTGGTTTGTGAGACCAATAGTTTCCACTAGATATTGTGATTTTATTGATTGATATTTTTATAATTATGTGTAATTATAATTTTAATGTATTTTAATACATTGGGTATGTTATTTTAGGTGTCATAAGTTTACGTTTCCATGACTGTGTTTTGAGGCTAGTTGGCAGTTTTGATTGGGCTTCTTGTCGAGAAAAGTTTGAGCCTGTATACCCTATGTTGAAGCATTTAATGAATATTTTGATGACCCTTAGGTAATTATGTCTTAGTATATTTTATTTTTTACCATTTTCATTTGAAAAAATTGTGTTTTTATGTCATTTGTTCAAGATATATTTTTTGAGTAAGCACAAGCCTATTGTGAATAATGTTTTCAAAACAGGTTTAAGTGGTGGTTGGACCTAAAAGGAGTTATGGACCTAAAGTTAAGTTTTACAAGGTATATTTGAGTTGAGTATGGTGTTTTAATATTTTATGTGGATTTTTTAAGTTTTGAAATAAATACAAAGTGTAATGTGATCTAATGAAGGCGTAATGGGATTATGTCTCCTTAAGGCCTAAAAGAGAAATTGGTCTATTATGTTAAGGCCGACCTAATGTATTATTTTATCCATGTTTATAACATGATATAAGAGATATTTCAATGTTCATACAAGTTTTTAAGTGTGTATATTTGACCAAGGTATGTGACATAAAGTGACTTGTATAAGAACACAAACTAATTAGGCTTATAAGTGTGAAAAAGATAAGAGTGTGTGTAAGTGAATAAAAAATCACATTGAGGAGAATAAGGAGGTCATGTAGACCATCATAAGGGTGTATATAGATAATCATGAATATATAATATAATGTTTAAGTATGAATATCAAGGGCATATGACCTAATCAATATTGAAGAGATCTATTACAATGAAGAAACCTAAAGGTAACATTGAGAGGACTAGAAGTATGTGAAGAGCTGAAGAATATTCCATCATTTATATAATATTGTAACAAGTAAAAAGATGCAAGGTAGAGGTATACTTGGATGAGTGTGTTCTTGGTCAAGTGGTGGTTGAGTTGCTATTGAGTCACTAAGAGAGTTGGTGCTTCCTTACAAGTGGGTGTTTATTAAAGACTCTGTCAAGTTGGTGCTTGATATATTGGGGTTGGTGATCCATGTTTAATGGGTGATTAACTAAACTTTATTCATTACTTTATAGGACTGATTATCCAGGCTATGATTAGTGGGTTTTATTCCCCATGAGGATTTTCCACTTATATGATGTGTTCATATTTTATATGTGTATATTATCATTTCTATATTTCTAGACTAGTTTATATTGTTATTATGATGATTTTTATTAATGAATGATTATAATATCTATTTAAGTGAAAGTTAAAGCTTATAAGGACACTGATTCACCCCCCACTGTTAGTCATTTTTATTTTAACATTTTTTGTGTATGTATACTCAAGACCTAAAACCACTTTAAAAAATTCAAAAATATAATCCTTCATTTTTATATAAAAATTAATTATGTTATGATAATTATTTTAGAAGATATTTAACTTTTGGTTGGCTTAAACCCTTTTAAAACCCTTACCAATAAGCTTGTTGATTGTATTTTGGGCATAAATTTATCTAAAGACCACAAGAAAACTTTAAATCACATATAAAACATTTAAAAATTATTTTACATCATTACTCAGATTTTCATGAATTTTTCATGGCAAAAACATAATATATGTTGATTTTTCTACCCAAAACCCTAAGTTGCCTATACACAGGCCAAAATTAAAGAAATTTTATCTCTAAAATTATAAAGGATTTCAAAACTTTATTACACATTAATTAGGTCTATAAATATATTTAAAAACTATTTTTAATGATTTTTAAGCTTATAAAATCAAAAACACATAAAAAATACCTTCTTTCTTAGACTATAATACTAAAACCTTGTTTACAAACCTCTATATTTTGAGATAAAACATAAAAGAATAAAATAATGATAAAAAAATTAGATCATGAAAAATTACATTAAAGTATTTTTAGATACAATAATATACATAAAAATATTTTATTCTTTATTAATGTTTCTTCCAAACTTTCTTATAAGCTTCTGTCACTCAAGACAGGGTTCTTCATCAGACCTAGAGATGTTATTACTTTTCCTCCACTAAATTTCAAAATTTATCCTCGCATAATTATTTAATATTTTATTTAAATTGGAAATATCATAGGTAGGTAAAATAAAGAGTGGATATACCTAGAATAGTGAATGGGTCCACCATGTTCGTAATAGAACTCCAACTAAGGAACTGCACTCCTCATGCATAGTAAGAGGGAAAATTGATCTATGTAATGATGGCTCAATGTAAGAAGAGGAAAAAAATGACTATAAAATAACCTATATATATATACGGAATACACTTACCAATGTCTAATGTGTCTTATATCAATATATCTTCACCTTATAATGTTGGAAGTAGACCAAATGTAGGTTGATCAGGAAATAACTCCTTAATATCTATAAGGTGACAAAGAGATGGTGGAGGTGTATCCCCATAGATATTATCATTATTTTTTCTATAATTAGAGTCCTCAATATCATAAATCTGACTAGGCTCATATTCTCATCAAGTATAGGTGAGTTCAATTAAGAAGAATGGCATCAAACATTAATTTGAAGGAAAGTACATAGATCCGTAGACTGAATATCCATAAGAACAAAAGAGTCATTGGTGCTCTCACAAGGTGTAATCACACTAGAAATATTAGAGTCCTTTGAGGTACCATTATGTGATGGCTCTATATGTGTAACATTATTCATAATAACAAAAATAGAATCTACAATGGGATAGCTATGGTCTAACAAATTCTCATCATGTAGTGGTGGTTCAACAGAAGGAAATGCACTATCCACAATGGATGTATCATCATAGTAAATAATAGTAGGAGGAGAGAGTAAAATAGTCTCTAAAGATATGGTACAAAGTGGAGGAGGAGTGATATATATCTAAAAAGAGATTGAAGAATGCTCCAAATACTGCTAGGACACATTGTATATTGCACATGAAAATAAAGATCCATAGAAACATGTATTAGTAAAGTACAAATAACATTATAAAAAGTATTAGACATATTATTAAACCAAATAAGATCAATGGGATCATAAATCTATCCATATAGGAATGGAGTATGATTCTTTCTTGTGAGTAAGCGTTCCATATAAGTACGCCAAGAAACATAACTAGTCTTACCAAGAAGAACCACTGGTGTAGAATAAAATTTCCCAATGGGTGTCTCTCAATTGAAGCTAACATGATTGAGAGAAAAAACCAAATAAGTACACAACTACATAAAAAAAATCAATCATCCCCTAAGAAAAAGGCAAACTCATGAAGAGGATGTCAAACACAATTGATAATTCATCCAAATGAGTTTTAAGTGTAGGAATTAATATAATATAGGAAAAGAGAATATAAATAAGGGACATCAAAGAATGTATAACACCACATAACAATGCATTAGAACTATCTGTAGTGACCTTGTATAATTTTATAGATATAAGTATTCTCATACAAATTTTGGGCATTACTAAGAATGAATCTTAAGTAATAAGTGTGTAAGTATAAGGAAATAGAGGGACGTTAGGATCTTTTGATATTACATCTAAGAGGTACAATATGTTAAACTTTTGGTGGATGTATAAGGCCCAAAACACTAGTAATGTATAGATCATAAAAAATAATAACTTTTAAATTAGATGACACTAAAATCCAAGATACCAATCAAAAGTTATGCTTTTTTGAAAATTTGATAGCATGAAAAATATGGTGGCAATAGTGGTGTAATTTTTTTGATCAACTTCCACAAAGTAAATTTTTTATTCATAAAATTCAAAAATAAAAAATTAAGCCTATCTTAAATAAAATTTAAACATTTTTGGGCTGGAAATTACCATAGGTTTAATTTCCATATGAGTAATGGCTAAGGACTAAGTTAGATGCTTCCCTCATGTGACCACACCATATGACTAGGGGATAAAAGGTAGGGTGAGGGATATACACATTGATGATGTCACTTTACAATGTAATGTGACTTGAGGATTGAATTAGGGAGTGATGTCCCTCCAAAAATGTCCCCTTTTTTCCTATGAATAGTGTCACAAACCCCTATCTTCAATTTGATGATTATACATGTCATAAGGAGTCTTTGGAATTTGAAATGATGCCTTATTAGATTGTCACTATGTGTCAGAGTGGAGTCATATCCTTGCATGTTGGGAGGATGTCCTCAGGACATGTATACGCACATAGGCATGGGTGTGTGATTTGTTGATCCACATTATCATGGATTTGACATTTATGTCATTAGGCCTTGGGCCTTATACAGACATGAAGCATGATCACCTCATTGATGGCTAGGTTAGTGGACCATCAAACCCATATGTGTGCATGGTTTGTAATTTTTATGTATGCATTTATGTCATCTAAGGTTAGTCTAGTGGGCCTTGGCCTATGTGGAGGTGTGAGTCATGAAGCACTCTTTTCCATGTGGTGGAGGGTTTGACCAATGGACCTTTTGGCACACAGACCTTTTGGTCCATGAATATGTGATAATTCATAAATTATTATGGCCCACATCATCACATGGAGGGATGAAAAGGCAAAAATTCTTCTAAGCCTTGAATTCTATATAGAATTTGCCTAAACTAGTCAAAAATGGTAAAAAATCCTAAAATAAAAACTCAAATCTATGGAAACTGATTCAACCTTTTCAAAAATTGGTAAAGACCCACTTGGTAATATATAAAACCATAAAAAAGTAGAAACCATTTTCTAATTGGATACTTTAGTCGTACAAAAATATGTGAAAGAAAGTAAACTACTTAAAACCTTCTAAAAATGGCTATCACAAAATCAGGTCATGTTTACAACTAGTCCTAAGATATTTTTAGCCTATACATCCAATGGTATTATCCCTTTTTCATTGGATACAACAAATCTAAATATCAACATGACTTTTCAATAAACCCCACCAAACTCTTTTAAACCGAAATCAAGAAAATAATAAGAATGCAATGAACATATCACACCAAGATTTAAATAGTAAATGACTATTAGAATGGATTTGATACCATGTTATATGACTTCAAGATCAACTAAAAAACAAAACTTGCATGATGAACTTGTGTGGAGAACCTACATAAAATCTAAAAACCTTCAAGAGAAAGAAACTTGTCTAAACAAAGAGAACTTCTAGAAAGATTAATTTAATTATCCATAAAATCAATAGGAAAGGCATATTTATAGGTGAAAGTTTGACAAGTCTAAAGATCCTCATGCATGTGGGATAAGCTTTATTTAATGACCTAGAATAACCTAAGTAAGCTAAAATAGACTATGGATACAAAACATAGTAAGACAAAAGTTTACACCAACATTATTGAATCATTCTTTCTTCATTCAATCCTTATTACCTCTACCTAATGTTATATACTTAGTTTGGTCTTGTTTTAAGACCAAATATATCTCCATAATCTTTATCCTTCATGCTTATTTTAGTCATATTCCAATGTTAGAGGCTTCTAGAGTGAGTTTATAATAGAAAAAGGACTAAAATACATTTAAAAATTATAAATAGAACCAAAGGACCCCTTTATAAAGGATTAAGGCCTTTAATACATGATAAAACCTCTTCAAATTTTAGAAATAAATTTGAATTTTTAAATTTCTCATTCTTGACAAGAAAACTAGAAATCATACTAAATGATCACCAATTGGATTCTTGCTGACTTTAATGCCTCCTAGTGGGTATTAAAATACTATTAATACTTACACATGACCATTAAAAGATACATTGAAGGATGTTCAAACTTATTATTGACACTCTAGACATTCTAAGTCAACTTATTGACATATTAATAAATATCTACATTATTTTGATGATGTCTGGCTTTAATCCACCTCCCACATATTACTAATAGTGTTTACATGCATGTTCAATCACAAGTCCACAATTTTTATTCTTGTGAACCCCTTCATGATCAAATATTCAATTTGATAACATTCATAGAAGATTTTCAAAGTAAAATTAAACAATTCCATTCAAGGATCATGTCATTGGAAAATAATATCACATACATAAAGAATCAAAAACATGCTAGTGTTAATCATATATCTGCATCTCCATATAGTTATTTTTTGCCTCAAATTATCTCATCTCAAGTATGGGTTCAAAAGTAACATACATCTATAGCTAAGGATTCAAAACAATAGGCTAATAAGATTTCAAATGAGAGTACAAGGAAAATTATTAGATACAAGTTCAACATATTACCTCATGTGCATCCTCTAAGGAGATCAAAATATTATTGTGCTTATCATGGAATGCATGGCCATCATAAAGATAGCTGTTTGGATTTAAATAAGAAAATATAAATTATCATTGATAGTGGTGATAATATGCTATATAATTCAATAAAGACACCCATTCACACTATTATTTCACCTTCTAAAGAATAAGTCCAATTATTAAAAAAAAAATAATAGGCAAGCAAATTTTAAGAAGGAAAAATTAAAGAAATAAATGTTACAAAATGAAAAAATATAAAAATCAAGTCTTCAAAAATAAAAATTACAAATGGAATAGTTAAATAAGTAAACACATTTTAAAAAAAAATATATAAGTTAGTAAAAGAGTAATTATTAAAAAAAAAAGTCGTTAAAATGATCTCAAGATAAGAAAGAAAGTATATTTAAGAAAAGGTTCCTATAAAAATAGGCTAAAAATAAATATATATCAAAAAAAATAATGTTACAAGTGTGGTTTCAAAGTAATTATCCAAAAAACATTATTCATATTTAGAGTGTCTAATTCTTAGCCTCATCATATATGGCAATCAATATTCCAATGTTGTGATCAGTACCACTATTGACATGAATGTTTGAATTTTGACATTCCTAAAATTTATTGGATATAATAAGAAACATTTAAATAAAACTACTTCATATCAATCATTTATTATATCGATTGAGCTAAATTTTACATTTGCTCCAAAAACATATTTACTAGTATTTAACATAAATCCTAATTTGATGCAATATAATGTTGAATTAGGAATATCATGGATAATATAAATGGGGGGGAAAATTAGGTAAATATCATGAATATGTCACATTTAATCATGAAATTACAATGGTTAAAATTTTAATAGAGTAAAATATTTTAGAGCAAGAAAAAAATTAAAATATTTTTTTAGTTAACATTCTAGGAAAGATAACTAGTACTAAAAACAAATAGTCATGATATAACACATATAACAAAGCAAAATAAATTATAAAATTCAATACCATAATATGGATTAGTTGGTTATACATATATAGATACAAAATATGAAAAGAGTTTCATACCACACTTTTAGGACCAAGAGGATGATTATGATGAAATAATTTGAAATGTATATGCAATAAAATAAATAGATCTAGATACATAATCTATTATCAAATACATATTATTAGAAATTAACATAAATATAGGAGGGATAACATATAATAGAGTTAAATAAACCCAAAATTGATATTCATATATAATAAACTAAAATACCCAATATAATCCTATAACTCCTTGCTTCTTCTTTGATAAACATTCACAAAACTCTCACAATATTATTTACCACACATAAAGATTCAATGTCATAATAGTATTTTAATCATGAATGATTTACCAAAAGGCAATGGGGTGTGAAAGTGGACCATTTTAACCAATGGGTTCAACATCTCCCATACAAACTCAATAGTAAGATATACATACTTTATTTACATGAGATTACATTGTGTTAATAAATAAAATATATATTTATTTAATTTATTAACCATTTTTAAATGTTAAGGGTGTGTAAAAGGAATAACTTAATCATTACATGTTCCAATAATCCCCCTTAATTTTAAGTGGGGATACATGCCATAGTCACATTAACAAATCAATTATACTCCATGAATCAATGATACTGATTTTAGGAAGCATTAAATTTCTCAAGGATTTTAAAACCTTCATCATGCATATATCATATTTTGAGACAAAATTAATTATAATACATAAATTAATAAAAGCAATTTTAGGATAACATTACTGTGATGCTACATCTTACAGTTTCTCATGAATAATCAACCAAGAATTATTGTATCCTTTTATAACATAAGGACCTCCATTACAATATATGCTTATAAGTATTTGGTACAAAAGTAAAACTTCCACATGAATTTTATTAAAATCATATGATGTGATATATTATAATTATTTACAATGATAATAAGTATAGATAAGAAGGTAACACAAGGCCATTAGGAAGTGACACTATCATGCACACCCTCTCCTCAATGGAAAATTAGAGGCCTAACATTGCATGAATCTAACAAAAATTGGTAGAACCAAGTGCATTTATGAAGATATATACCAATTTTTCATATTTAAGATGAAAATATTAATTTATATCACCATTGAGGACTATTTATTAGATAAAATACACTTGAACTTCAATATGCCTAGTTTGTTGGTGATGCACTAGATTTTTCACCATATATATACAACTTTGATTATCATAATGAAGTGTGGTGCTATTAAAAACATAAAAATGAAGTTATTATAAAATAATTAATATCCACATGGCTTCTTTTGAAGCTTCCATAACACTTTTGTGCTCTACTTCAATAAAAGAGATTAAGATAATGTGTTACTTTTTATTGCTCCAAGTGATATCACCTACACTAAACTTAAACACATATCCATAAGTAAATTTGAAATCTATAGTATCACCAAAATGTTCAACACCAAAATAAGCATATAATTTAGTATTATCAATGGAAGAATAAAACAAACCAAAGTTTAATATTCCTTTGATATAACAAACTATACATTTTGCTAATTTTCAATGATCCAAATATGGATTCTGCATGAATTTGGAAGTAACACCTAAAACAAATGAAACATTTTTCCTATTAATGGTTAGATAAATCATACTACCAACAAGATATCGATAAACTATGGGGTTATCTTTATCACACCTAGATTTTAGATCAAACATAACACCAACATCAATAGGAGTATATGTAGGCTTATAATCAATATTAAACTTAGCAATAATATTATGTGCATACTAATATTGTGATACAATAATTAAATTTTAATCCTAAAATATATCCATTCCTAAAAAATGATGAAGAATTCTTAAATTAGTCATTTCAAATGTTTGACTTAGTTTATCTTTGTATTTATGAAATAAATTACTTGTATCACTAGTAATAAGAAGATCATCAACATATAATACAATTAAGGTAATAAGACCATTTTTAATTTTTACAAAAAGATCATTATTATAGTAATAGTTAGAGAAACTAAGTTATTTAAATAAATAATGATTTTAGAATACCAAGTTTGAGGAACTTGTTTTAAGCCATAAATGATTTATTTAACTTATAAATAAAATGATCTTTTCTAAGATTAGTGAAAATTTGTATCTAAGTTATATAAATTTATTATTGTAAAAAAATAATAAGAAATTCATTTTTGACATCTATTTTGTGTATAATCTAACCATTATAAGATGTAAAATTAATGAATAGTCTAACATTACCTAATTTTACTATAAGAGCTAAGGTTTCAACATAATTAATCCTAGTTGTTTGTGTAAAACCACAAGTAAAGAATATTTATTTAATTTTTTCAATTTCAAAAAGTAAATTATATTTGATTTTATAAATCCACCTACAACCAGTAATATGCCTTTTTGGCTAAGGTGGGACTAGATCCCAATTCTAATTTTTAATTAAGGCTTCATTTATAGCTTGCATATAAACATTCCATATATCATATTGAATATATTATTTAAAATATTGAGGTTAAAATTAATAAATAGTGATTAAATCATGATAAAAATATTAACTTATAGTTAATTTATTAATATTATCAAGATTAAAATACTGGATTATGGATTCTACCCATTTAGGTATCTTAGAATGAACATGAAATTCAGAAGTTTCTTCAAACTCTAGGTTATCCAAAATTAGATCAACTTCCTCTAGGATATATATGTATTTATAAGGATTAATAATATATCCAAGTTCATAAAAAAAAAACCATTTAGTGGGTTCCATAGAGGGTTCATAGAAAGATTTATCCAGGATCAAAACATTTATATTCTCAAGTATTTATATTTAAGATGGATCATATAATATTAATCCTTTAGTTTTACCTCCATAAATTATAAATATGCATGAATAGGAGGAATTATTAAGTTTATTTATTTTTTATTTAAGAATAAATATGGAAGTAGTACTACTAAATATCATAAGATGAGTGACAATGGGTTTCTTTTTAAACCATGTTTCTAAAGGGGGGGAGAGATGCATAGATTTAGTATGGATTCTATTTAGAATATGAAAAACAATATTCATGGCTTTGGTCCATAATAACATAATAACATTTGTAAAATGCAAAAAATTTCTATCCATTCCAATAATGGTGTGACTTTTCCTTTCAACAATACCATTTTGTTCTGGAAAATAAGGAGTTGTTAGTTATCTTTGAACACCACAATTAATAGAAAAAAAATAAAGTTATTTACTAATATATTCACTACCATTATCATATCTCAATATACTAATATAAAAATTAGAATAATTTATATCAATAGATTTAAATTCTTGAAATTGAGATAATAATTTAGATTTACTCTTTATAGAATATGACAAAATCATTCTATTATGTTTAATAATAAAACTAAAAACATATAAATAACCATTAATATATGTAAATTCAAGGGGTATTGTAATATAAATATGAATTAAATCTAAAGGATTTGAGAAGTTTGTATCATGATTCTTGTGAAAGGGATTAGTATGTTACTTAACATGTAAGCGCCCTTCACAAGTTTCATGATGAGAAGATATAGAAAGAAGACCAACAATAATATTATGAGAATAAATATCATAAAAAAATATAAGATTATAATTTCCTAAATTTTCATTCCATAATTAATATTCAATCATATTATGTGATGAGAGACAGCATGCATAAAAAGTAGAAAATGTGTATAAACCATTTTTTGAACACCTTCAATAATCAGAGAACTAGATTGATTTATAATATACCAATTATCCTTAAGTAATGTTATAATTTAATTATAATTGATAATTTGTGAATAAAAAACAAAAGTTACATATAGAACATATTTAATAACAACATTTTAAAATTTTACTTTTCCTTGCTTAGTATCTTCAAAAAAAGAAAGATCTTCTAGGTAAATATTTTTAT
Source organism: Torreya grandis (assembly GCA_037957365.1). Taxonomy (NCBI): domain Eukaryota; kingdom Viridiplantae; phylum Streptophyta; class Pinopsida; order Cupressales; family Taxaceae; genus Torreya; species Torreya grandis. Next base: position 671,214 of record JARHVA010003318.1, on the reverse strand, counting down.
AAATATCTATAGTATCAGATAAAATATGAGATAAGTAAGTCATATGATGTGATGAACCACTACATAAAATCCACTCATTTTATTTAAAATAAAACAAGGTAGTATATAAAGGAAGAACATTAAAATTTTATTCTTAATTATTGTTTTGATTATGGTTTTCATTATTCTAATTATTCTAATTAGATTTATTTCCTTTTTTTATTTTTATATCAATTTTCTATGCCATAACCAAATTTACGACACATATTTAAATTCCCTTTAAACTTAACTTTATGATTCTTATTACCATATTTTTTATAACCATTTTTTTCATGTGTAGAATTAGGGTTAAATTTTTAGTTCATATTGTTTTCAGAAATAGGATTGAGAGAAATAAGTGCTCGAGTGGCATTCTCTTTAGAATCAACATTTTACATCACTTTTCTTCTTAAAATATAAGTGTAGATAGATAGTGACATCAGGGATATGTTGGTATTTTGAATAATAAATGTAAATAAAATTGTGATTTTTTTCATTAATACTTAGCTAAATAATGAAATATAAAATATTATCTTGAATAAGATTACAATCAAAACCACTTAATTGAGATTTAGTGATTTTAATTTTAGAAATAAAATTAACATCTTCATCACATTTCATAGGGATAGTTAGTAACTCAAAAATCAATTTAATCCTCTTAGACATATGAGTTCCATCATGTATAGACTCAAGAAATTTCTAGGCATTATTGAGAGACTCCTGATTGCTGATATGGAGTAGGAATTCATCCTTAACACTTTGTAAAATTATCAACATTCCTTATTATTTATTTTGAAGCAATTATAATATCAGGTGTAACATTTCATCCTGAGATGATTTTTATGTCCAAAGAACTATGCTCCAAATCTTTTAGGCCATAATTTCCATCTTAATGCAAACTTTCCATATTATATAGTTAGACCCATTAAGCATTTATGATTTATCTATCACAAAGCTAGGAGAAGATATAACTTACCTTAAAATAGACACTACAACACTAATTCAAAAATAAATATGACTTTTTACTCTAATTTATAATAAAACAAATTTATAGTGTAAACAAATAATAATTATTCAAACTTATGTGAAACAATGTGAAAAAATTGTAAAAAATTACAATAAATTGTCACACAAAGAACAAGTATATAAACATTGTTATTAAAAAGTTTAATAAAAACTATAATAATAATTATAAAAACAAAAAAATGGGCCACACCAATGCATCCAAAATGCCCAAAAATATAAAAATCTATTGGTCACATGACCATGGTCGATAAAGAATAGTCTCGGTCAAGTGTCATAAAATGTTGGAAAAGGAATAGGGTTTTGAACATGAGATATTAAGAACACAAAAAAAATTATTTCAAACTAATAAATTTTAAAAACTAAATTATTTTTTACATGTTTGATAAAAAAAAAGTAGAGGTGCAGGGATTTGAACTTTAGATTTAGTTATCACAAATGCCTAGAAAAAACAATACCTACCAAATACTTTACTCTAAAATTTGAAACAATACATGTAATAATTTATTTTGAAAATTATTTTCCAATACACACACACACATACTTTGCATGTTAAAATAGAAAAAAATATGCTTTTTGGCAAAAAACATTAATTCTAGCATGGGGTCCTCTTATCTTTTATGTGGAAATATTTGGAATTGATAAAAGAGTTATATATATATATATATATATGTATATATATATATAGATATATATATATATATATATAGATATATATATATATATAGATATATATATATATATATATATATATATATATATATATATATATATATATATATATATATATATATATATATATATATATATAATATAGTAACCTCTATAGCTTTATGTATAGGATAATAGCATAGTTGTCAAAGCAAGGGTAGTTGTTGAGTGAGAAATAACACAAAAAAGGTCTTGATTTTTTTTAAATCACACTACCAGAGCCTTTTAATGACAAAAATAACTTCAATTTTTTTTTTGTGATATAATATGATTCTACAGACCCACTAGACCATACAAAAATCATAGGTGGATGAAGAAATTTTTTAGGTGTTTAAAGAAGCCTTTGGGGACTTTAAGAAATATTTAAGCAAGCCTTAAAGCACCAAATCTAAACTTAGAAGCTAAAAAATAAGTGAAAAGAGAGATAGAATAACATTTATATTATTTTGAACTTTCCAACACCACATGGTCGTACCATGAACCGTACCACTATTGGACAAACTAAAATTATATTGAAAATTGGTTACTAGTTTTTTGAAGGGAGTATTGAGTATTGGAATTGAGAATTAGGATGATTAAAATATAAGAAAAAAGCCTCAAAGATGGTCAATTTTTTTCTTATCCCTCTATTCCATACATAGGGCTGAGTATTTAAATTTGAAAAAAATGAACACTTGTAATTTTGAATTCTCTATAGATTAATGGCACACTTTAGGTATTGCTAATTCAACTTCTCATCCCATTCTCTAATACCATGAAAGAATTTTGAAATGCATATGCAATACAATAAATATATCTAGATACAAAATCAATTATCAAAGATACATAGTGAACAATGAATATAAATGTAGGTGAGAAAACCTCTAATAGAGGTAAAAAACCCACATTTGATATTCATATATGAGAAAATAAAATACCTAATATAATACGCAAAATCTTCACTTCTTCTTTAATATACCTTCAAAAAACTCTCATAATATTATTTTCCACATGAAAATATTCAATGTCACAATAATTTGTGAATTGTGAATGATTTACCAAAGGGGTAAAACCCTTTTTATATGTGGGTGTGTAGGTGAACCATTGTAACCAATGGGTCCAACCTCTCCTTGAGAAACCATTGTAAAATATATTAATAAAATATATTTAATTTATTTACACAAGATTATTTCATGATAATATATAAAAATATATTTTATTTTATTTATTAACCATTGTAAAATGTTGATGGCCTATAAAAGGCACCATTTAATCATTACATGTTCTAACTTCTGATTATGTAAAAGATTATCATAAAAACATGTATAACATACATGATGAATATGATAGTATAAGTGATGGTTATGAAACATAATGTATAATATATACACATCAGTATCCCATCTCAAATGGTGGCTGAACAAAAAATCCAAAAGGTGATTGCATAATTTATGTAGGAACTCCATGGGAACATTATGTTGACCAAGTCACTATTTAAACTAAAATATTTGTATTGTACATATCTATTTTATTTTTTATGCCTTATTTCATTCCATTTATTACACATGTGATCAATTTCATTGATACTATATCCTATGTATTTTTATGCCTTTTTGACCTCTTGGCTCTTATTTTTCACTTTCTAGATTTAAACAATCTAAGACAATGACCCTTCCTTACATTATATGTCATTTAGCATGTTTTTTTCATAGTCTAAACATATTAAACATTACTTTTACATCATAGATAGTATCAAATTAAAATGGTCAAGATCAAATACCATTACTATCACAAGTTAGTCAATTATGTCTTGTAGCATTTTTACACATCCAAAAAAAAATGAGTAGAAACATAACCTTAATACATCCATTCTTTGATATTACACACATTTTCAATATAAAAAATATTAATATTCATGAAAAATATTTACTTTTTGTATTATATTAATCAAATATATGATTACATAATTTTACAAGAGTACAT